>CAUYQG010114087.1:0-10628 GCA_963574415.1 Tarsius wallacei
CCTTTTGTTCCAGTTACTCGGATGGCGGTGGCGTAATGTTCGCCATCGCCCAGCTGGTCGTGGGTGGGGGGGCCGGGAGCAGCCACTGAACTCATTTTTGGGAAACATATTTCTACACAAAAAAAAAAAAAAAAAAAAAAAAAAAAAGAAGTGATATATCTATGCAACAGAATATTATTCAACCATGAAAAATAAAGTATTCCTTTATATGACACATGCTATAACATGGGTAAACCTTGAAAAACACTATGCTAAATGAAAGAGGTCAGTCATAAAATGTCACATACTGCATGATTTAATTAATATAAAATGCCCAGAATCGGCAAATACATATAGACAACGTAGATAAGTGGTTGCCAGGGGCTGAGGGAAGGGAGTGTGTGGTGAAGGGGGTTGGGAAGGGACTGCTAACGGGTAGAGTTTCTTTTGAGGGCATCAAAAATGTACTAAAATTAGATTGCGGTGATTATTGCACAACTGTGAATCTACAAAAAAACAAAACCCTTGAATCATACACTTGAAACGAGTTCATGATATGGTATATGAATATCTCAATAAAGCTGTTTTAAAATGGGTTATATTATTCAGCCTTCAAAAGGAAGGAAATTCTGATATATGCTACAACACAGATGAACCTTGAGGACATCGTGCTAAGTGAAAGAAGCCAGTCATAAAAAGACAAATACTGCATGATTTCACTTATATGAAATACTTAGTCAAAGTCATAGAGATAGGAAGTAGAATGGTAGTTGCCAAGGGCTGGGGGAGGGGAGAAGGAAGAGTTATTTTTTAACAGGCACACAGTTTCAGTTTTGCATGATAGATGGTGATGATGCTAGCACAACGAGGTGAGTCTCCTTAATGCCACTAAACTGTACACTTAAAAAATATTCCGATGGTAAATTTTATGTTATGTTATTTTACAATTTTTAAAATAAATATTTAAAAATGGATTACAGACCTAGATATAAAGCCTAAAGTCATAACATTTCTAGAAGAAAGCACTAGAGAAAATTTTTGTGATCCTGGATTAGACAGATACAACATCAAAAGCACAATACAGAAGAGCAAAAACTCAATAAAATAGATTTCATAAAAATTTAAATTCTGCTCTTTCAAAGATCCTGTTAAGATAATGGAAAGACAAATTACAGAGTAGAAGAAAATATTTGCAAAGCACATATCCAATGAAGTACTTGTATCCAGGATCTATGAGAATTCTCAGCACTCATTAATAAGAAAACAAACAACCTAGTTAAAAGAAATGAGCAAAATATTTGAACAGACACTTCACCAAAGAAGATATACAGAATGGCAAATTAGCCTAGAGAAAAGGTACTCAGCATTAGAGAAATGAAAATTAAAACCATGAGATTCCACTGGGCATCTATTAGAATGTTTAAAATTTAGGAAAGCTGACCGTATCAAATTTTGGTGAGGATGTGAAACAACTGAAACTTACATATGACCGTGACGGGAATGTAAAATGGTGCAACCACCTTGGAAAACAGGTTGGCCATTTCTTATAAAGTTAAACATATACTTACCATATAACACCCAGTCATTTTACTCCTGGGTATTTACCCAGGAGAAAAGAAAGCATGTGTGCATACAAAGACTCATTCATAAATGTTTATAGCAGCCTTATTCAGAATAGCCAAAAACTGTAAACAACCTACATGTCCACCAATTGAAGACAGGAAAAACAAACTCTGATGTATCTATCCAACAAAGTTCATCAAGAAAATTCATACACAACTGATACATGCAGCAACATGAAGGAATCCCAAAAGCATTAGGCTAAGTGAGAGAAGCCAGACACAAAATTCTACATATTGTATGATTCCATCTATATGAAATTCCAGGAAGGGCAAAACTCATTTACAGTGTCAGAAGTGGACCAGTAGTTTCTTAGGACTGGGAGTGAGAGTGGAATTGACTTTGAAGGGGCAGGAGGGAACTTTTTTGGGTAATGAAAATGTTTTGTATCTTGATTAAGGAAGTGACTCTAAAGCTGTTTACATTAGTTAAAATTCACCAAACTTCATATGGATATATCTTATCTTATATAAATTGTACCTCAAGAGAGTTTATTTTAAAATAAACCAAATCAATGTTAATAAGAAATACACAGTTTCTTCATTTGTAACAAAAAAGTTTATGCAGTAACCATTTCATCAAATAATTCCAAATTATTAAGCTATTAAATCTGGAGCAGGAAGCATCAAAACTGAGGCAGTGAGCTGAGAAGCCATGTGTCTCGGCTCTGTGAGCCAAGGAAGACTCGACTATAGACAGCACCTGAGGACTAGGCCTGTCCCTCAAACCAGGTCTCTGTCCTGCAAGGACCCTGCTGTGTGTATGTGGAGGGGGAGGGGAAGAGAATAGGCAGAAGAAAGCAATAAACAACCAATGGCTCACCTCCTCCAGGAAGCCTACCTGTGTTTTCATTATGTTCTCTGGGCTCTCCTAAACCTGTATTAGTTTACTAGGGCTGCTGTACTACAGACTGGGAAGCTTAAACAAAAGACATTTATTTTCTGGATACCAGAAGTCTGTGATGAAGATGTCAGCAGGACTGGTTTCTTCTGACGCTTCTCTCCTTGGCTTTTGGATAGCCACCTTCTCCGTGTGTCTATACCTGTGTCCTAATTTCTTCTTATAAGGATAGCAGTCATATTGGATTAAGGTCCATGCTAATGATCTCTTTTTAGCTTAATCACTTTTTAAAGGCCTCATTCTGAAGTACTGGGGCCTAGGGCATCAACATGTGAATTTGAGGGTGGGGGACACAATCCAGCCCATGATGACACCATATGGCTCATGACTATGGCTCTCCAGAAAGAATATCAGAGTTGAGGTGAGAAGACTGGACTCTGGTTAGTCCTCAGCTTGGGAAGTGGCATGACCCTTTAGAGCCCCGCTAAACTCATCTGCACAGGGGACAAATAATCTTCCCCACTAAGAGTGCTTGAGGAGTGAGTGAGTTGGAAGACTGTGTGCATGCCAGGGTTGTTCTTTCATGTGGAGTGAATGGCGCACCCATTGGTCTCACAAGGCTGTGGGACCCTGTAGAATCATAAGAGATATCTCTCGCTTCTTGTCCCGCCCGCAGAAGTCAGCACCCTCCTATGCCCCTCGAAACATGAAGGCCTTGCCATTACTCCTGAGAGTCTCTAGAAGTCTCAGGAGAACCAGGCCATCATAGTCTTCTGCTCTGCTCTCCCTGCCCACCTTCTTGACGTCCACTCACAGTCATTCATGGAGGCCTTGGCACCCACAGAGACTGGGCCTACCCCAGGATGCTGATTCCAGATTCCCCCAGAGCTGCAGACACTCAAGGTGCTCAGGGAGGTCACCTTACCTTCCAGTCTCAGAGCCGTACTGCACTCTGCACTGAAGAAGTGTGTGTCCAGCCCCATCCCGTGCCACAGTGGCACCCTCTGGCCCCTGCACCTTGCAGACACCCTCTCAGAGATGATGGAGGTGGCTGGAGGTTTACGGGGCCCTCTCCACAGGGCTCAGTGTCCTCAGTCATCCCCACACTCTGACTCCTCAGGCAGTACTACCCACCTCTGTGCTAATTAACACGTGCAAATCACCATGAGGCCGCCACCCATACCCTCCAGATGGGCCACCAGGGATCTGCACTGCCCAAGTTCCAACCAGCTTGAAACTATCTAATCATTTTGGGAACACTGTGAGATGAAGGTGTTGGTAGGGTTGGTTTCTTCTGATGCCTCTCTCCTTGACTTTCAGAAGACAGCCTTCTATGTGTCTTCACATGATCTTCCCTCTGTACTTGTCTGTGTCCTAATCAAATTTGAGCTTCATAACAGGAAGGGACTTTTCTGGTTCCTTGTTGTCTGCACCCTACACAGTGTGCTGGGGCTGGCTGGGGCCTGGCACACGGTAGGTTCTCAGGAAATGCTTGTTGAATGGAATCATTTGCTGAGATCTCTTGTGCTTTCTGCCTTCCATAAGTGAAAATTAATAACTCTACCACCAGCTACCATCACTGAGTACTTACTCTGCATGAGGCGTGTTGCCAAGCACTGTAAGTGCCCCACGTCATGGAATTCTCATAACAACCCCACTAGCTGGGCATGATCATTTTCCTCCACCCCATTTGACAGATGAGAAAGCAGAGGGGAGTGAGGATCCATGTCACATCTGTCTGACCCCCAAGACTCCTTGTGAACGCCCAGGCCCTGACACATCCCAGCCTGATGTGGCCTTAAGGAAGTAGTAGGAGGCTGGGCTGGGTCTGAAAACAGGCAAGAACCTTCCAGCAATGACCATTGGGAAGCTGCTGGCCACGGGGATTTCACGTGATTTTGAAAGTGCTTTCTTTGGTCACCAGTCTTGAGAATCTCCTCATCACATGTGACCAGTTCTGTGTCATTTAGAAACAAGAATCTCTGGGCTTGGGGCACAAAGAGATCAGTGTGCCCAGCCCTTGCCTCAGTCAGCACCTTCGACTCTTACCTCCTGAAAGAAGGGGTCATCAGGTGTTGTGCATTTGTTGATCACCTACTGTGTACCAATCATGCTACCTGTAATCATGACAATAAGCCTGAGGGGGCTGCATTACTGGTCTCATTTTTCAGATAGGAAACTGAGGCTCAGAGAGACAAAGCAATGAAGCAACATGATCGAGGTAACACCATTATTAAGCACGAATTCAAAGCCAGAACTTTCTGCTATCAAAACTGGGGTTTCTTTCTACTGATAGGCCAGAGGATATTGGAGGTACTTCCTGCTGAAGTTTGAACCCATTTGCTTTTAAATTATCATCCTCATTGTTATCATTTCGATGTATTGAAGTACAACACATATACAAGAAAATGCACAAGCCACAAGTGAACAGCCGGATAGATTTTTACAATGTGATCACACCCATGAAACCAACAGGCAAAAAGACAGAACGCCAGCCACACCCCCTGAAGGAAGACCTCTGATATCCAAGTCATCATGCGCATCTGTGGGTAACTGTTGTTCTGACTTGTGAAAACACAAATGAGCTTGACTGTTTTGGAATGTCATAGAAATGGAATCTCACTCCCGGACTGTACTGTCTGGCCTTTTTTTGTTGTTCAACATTATGTTTTTGATATTCATCCATGTCACTATGTGTTGTTGTGGTTGGTTTACATGGTGTTCTCATTGAGTGGTTATACAGCCATGGATCTATTCATTCTGTGGATGACAGTTGAGGGGTTTCAGTCGTTTAAGGGGTGGATGGAAGAAAGTAGCTTCCACGAAGGCCCATCTCAAATATCACTCTCCTCTGCTTCCTGGCCCTGGGGAGGCCCAGCTTTCCTGTTGCCTTCCTGCAACCCTACAAACGTATGGGAATTCTGAGCTTAGTTTATGATGTGTTTCTGATGTGCTCAGCATGAATGGAATCTGGGCAATGGGACTGTTCTGGTAAACAGGGCTGGCCGGGCACGGTGGCTCATGTCTGTAATCCCAGCACTTTGGGAGACTGAGGCGAGAAGATTGTTTGAGCCCAGTAGTTCAAGAGCAGTCTAGGCAACATAGTGAGACCTCGTCTCTACCAAAATTTTTTTAAAAAATTAGCCTGGCATGGTGGCATGTACCTGTAGTCCTGGCTACTTAGGAGGCTGAGATGGAAATCATCTGAGCCAGGGGGTCGAGGCTGTGGTGAGCCGTGATTGTGCCACTACACTCCAGCCTGGATGACAGAGTAAGACTCCAACTCAAAAACTAAAATAAAAAAATGAATCTTTGCAGGGAGGGGTGGGCACAGGGGAGGTCTCTGGCCACTGGCTAAAAGGACATGCTGTCACCCCAGGGGGTTATTCTTAGGAAAAGGGAACGGGGGTCCACTTCTGTTCTGCTGTGAGGCTGGGGGCAACTGGTTTCCAGGCTCTGCCAGCTCTTCTGGCTTCCACCCCTGTCTATGCTGGGACAGGAAGAAAAGACGTATGGCAGAGCTCCAGGACACAATGACTCATCTGCAAAATGGAGATCAGGCAGTGCCAACTCACCCGTGATATGTGTGACATTCTTAGTACAGTGGTCCACACACAGTAAGGGCAGGCTCTAGCAGATCTGTGGTCCAGCCCCAACTCTGCCGTATATCTGCTGTGTGACCCTGGTCAAATTTCTAGTCTCTCTTAGCTCCAGTTTCCTCACCTGTAATATGGGAGTAGCAGTATCTTTCCCATGGTGTGGTTGTGAAAGTTAAACGAGATAACAACCCGGTGCCTGACACACAGTAGAGCTCAGACAGTGGTAAATATTATTAGTAGAATTTTCCTTCTAGTATCTGAGTTCCCTCCTGTTTCCGTCCAGCCTCCACCTGGAGAGTTTGCCAGATTGTGGCCTAACTATTATCAATGTTTTCCCATGTCACCAGGGAAGCAAGAACACACAGACTGACTGACAAGTCTCAAGAAAAAACCAGGGCCAGGTGTAGTAGCTTATGTCTATAATCCTAGCACTATGGGAGGCCAAGACCAGAAGATTGCTTGAGATCAGGAGTTTAAGACCAGCCTGGCAACATAGTGAGACCTTGTCTCCACAAAAAATAAAAAAAAAAAATTAGCTGGACATGGTGACACACGCCTGTAGTCCCAGCTACTCAGGAAACTGAGGCAAGAGGATCACTTGAGACCAGGAGTTTCAGTCATGCTACTATACCTCAACCTGGGCAACAGAGCAAGACTCTGTCAAGAAAAAAGAGAGAGAGAAAGGAAAGGAAGAAAAAAAGAGAAGAAAGGAAGGAAGCAACCAGAAAGAGAGAAAGAGGGAGGGTGGGAAGGAGGAAGGGAGGGAAGGAGAATAGAAGGAAAGAAGAAGTCTCAATAGGTACTGGGCAGAGCAAGTAATTTCAAATTCATACAGACTTTCAGAGAAAGGAAAAGGCTTAAAAACTTTTACATCGCCGGGCTCGGTGGCGATGTAATCCCGCGCCTTGGGAGGTTGAGGCAGGCGAAACCTCATCTCTACAATAAATCAAAAAAATCAGCCGGGCGTGGTAGCGCACGCCTGTAGCTCCGGCTACTCGGAAGGCTGAGGCGGAAGGATAGCCGGAGCCCAGCAGGTTGAGGCTGCGGTGGCTGGAAGCGGCCACTGCACTCCAGTCTGGGCGACGGAGTGAGACACCAACTCAAAAAACAAACAAAAAAAAACCTTTACATCTTCTGACCCAGCAGTTTCACTTCTGGAAATCTATACTAAAGAACCCATCAGCAAAGTGGAGACCAAAGGGAGGCTTTGAGCTTTACCTGTATGAGCCCACTTGTATACTTAATCCTGAATTGTACCCCACATCTTAAAAAAATATATATATATATATATTTATAGGAAATATATATATATATAAGAAATATATATATTTATATATAAGAAATGAACTCACTTGTCCAAAATCAAAGGATGGACATGGAGACGTGGAGTGCAGCAGAAGCGAGACTTTAATGGTGGTCTTGCAAGATCAGGTGTCTGGTGGGCAGGCACACCGGGGCTGTTACAGTTAGCGTATTTGTAGCCTAGAACATTAGTCCCTCCTCTGGTCTCCCATAGACTGGGCTCCACAGGGGTCATAACACTTTCCAGGATGTCGCCTACACATCAATTAGGTCACGTAATTAGTTCATTTGCATGTCCTATTTGCTGATTGGTTTAGAGTTGCTAGAAAATCCCTTCATTTACATGTTCTATTTGCTGATTGGTTTACAGGATTTCATTTTGATTGGTTCCCTCCAAAATTTGAACATAAAAGCCTACCAAAGTAAAAGCCCCTCCCCCAAAAGAGAACAAAGAAGCAGGAAGTGACTCAGCAAGGGCATTTAAACATGGCTCGGGATTCATTTTGAACATAAATAATTCTATTTCTTGCAATCTTCCCCCCTTTTTCTTTAAGTATTTTTTATTTTATTCTCATTTTATTTAGATTCGGATCTAATCATGAGATCAGTTTCAAATTAATCAAGTAACTTTTGACTCCTCTTCAAATTTCAATTCAGTTTTCATAATGTAAGTGTAATTCATGGGCATTTTCTCTGTTATGGCCCTCTCTATACATTTTTGAACCAGACCTCTGACACAGGGAATTATACAACAAGCCAAGGTAATTAATATCCCTATTACTGTTATAAGGGAAGTTAATATAGATATTATTGTTCCTTTCCATTTTCCAAACCAATTATCTAACCAATCTGCAAAAGGATCACTAAAACCGGAGTTTTCAGTTAGTTCATTGGCTAGAGTACTAAGTCCTTGTAATGCTCTGGTGATGGTCCCATCAGGAGCTGTATTGTTTGGGGTAAACGTACAGCATTGCCCCCCTAACATGACACACACGTCCCCTTTTTTGGCTAACATCATGTCCAGTGCCATACGATTTTCCCATGCCGTTCTACTTGCAGTGTCTAATTGTTCAGCTACTCCTTTAATTGCATCCCTGGTATGATTAATAAATCTTTGCTGATTATAGTAGATGTAATTGATCCAATCTACATTTTCATTTATAGTTCCCCACCAAAAGAGAGATTTGATTTCGAGCCTTAAATTCATTAGGGACTCCCTGGGGAACTCCTATGGCATCCAGATACACATTGGAATCAAATGATCCAGGTACTGGTAGCCCAGGCAGTGACTGTTTACTCCTGACCTTGGTAGCCGTTAGTGGGTTTTGAAATGCCAGGGTAATGGGATGGCCAATTGAACCAAAGAACAGGTTCCTGTCCATTTGGGCGGCAACAGGGCTCAAAGGGTCTTTTTACCACAGTACCACCAAACATCCACTCGGGGGATGTTGAAGATCGAGTAGTTGCCCTCAGTTGTTTCAGAGACATCCAGAACACGGGTGCAGGAGTGCAGATGTCCTACAGGAGTGGTGAAACTCTCTTCCCAGCTAGAGAGACACAAAGAGTGATTCGCCTTTCCTATAGAGAAAGAAGGATGCACCTTCGGATCTGACTTCTGTCTGGGTAGGTAGAGCAAGGAAAGACTTCGGCAAGTCTCGTTACCCCATGCGTCCTTGTCTTGGTGTAGAGTCAACATACAGTTCTTTCCATCGGGGTCTGTGTCCCAGTTAATGGGAAATGGAACCACTTGAGCCTGTGGCCACCCTGTAGCACAAACATCACAATTACTTTTGTTAAGGCTTGATACTGTGAATTTTATCCATTCAACCCAGGCATTTGGATCCCCATATCCTATTTCGATTTCCATAGTTTGTTTTAGGTCTGTTACTTCTATGATGGTAACCTTAGATGGGTCATTTTTAAATCTTGTTGGATTTAGTTTCCAAAACTGTGGATGATTGGGGCTCTGAGTTGGGGTTTTTTTTGGGGTTTTTTTGAGTTGGAGTCTCACTCAGTCACCCAGACTGGAGTGCAGTGGCCACTCCCGGCCACTGCAGCCTCGACCTGCTGGGCTCTGGCGATCCTTCCGCCTCAGCCTTCCAAGTAGCTGGAACTACAGGCACGCGCTACCACGCCCGGCTAATTTTTTGATTTATTGTAGAGATGAGGTCTCACCAAGTTGCCTAGGCGGGTCTCGAACCTGCGGGCTCAGGCAATCCACTCACCTTAGCCTCCCAAGGCGCGGGATTACAGGCTGAGCCACCGAGCCTGGCCTGAGTTGGGGTTTTATTAACAGGCAGTGAGGATGCAATTAGCCTCATCTGAAAGATGCCCAAAGGATCTTCTCCTGATATATCTGCTCCCAGTCCATAGTTTCAAATTACCGATGGTTTTCTATCTAGGATTTGGGGCTGAGCTATTGTTAGTAGTAACAAGTTACACTGGAGATGTTGACAATTAGGAAGGATTGACCCTCTTGTGATTTGGATCTTATCTTTCAATCCCTTGCTAAGTCCCTCTTCAGGAGCTGTCCATCTTTCAAATTGGGTACTCCAGAGAACATTATACCAAGAATAGCAAAGATGTCTAGTCTTTATGTTGGCACAAGACTCCATGTTGGTATCTGAACATGATAATATTACTTTGGGGCAGAGATATTTGTCTGTCTCAGAAAGCTTTCTTTGATCATAAAGGCTTCCACAAGATAAGACAGAACAGGCATCAAACCTGATAGTTATGGGAGAGGTAGTTTTGGTAAAAATGCCATTTGCTATTCCAATAAGGCTAGCAGCACCTTTAAGGGAGACAACAATTCCATGGCTGCTCAGGAATGAAAGGGTCCTTACATAAGCATTTAGCAAGGAAAGAAATAAACATACATATAGTGAGAAATGCTATAGATAGTGCTATGAGAAAAGGCACAGAGGAATACATCAGATTTTTCTGAATTTTAACTTTAAGTGTTCGGTTCGAGAGACCTCCCATTTTTTGGGTGTAATCTTTTTTTTTTTTTGTTTTTTTTTTGTTTTTTTTTTTTGAGTTGGAGTCTCACTCTATCTTCTCTTAGATTAAAGAGGCTCCTTGCTCAAACTCCTCCTCTTGAGTTTACAGTTCACCAGTTCCAACCTGGAGATTGGACGCTGATCAAGTCCTGGAAGGAGATTAAGCTGGGGAAAACACTATTAAGTGCTTCTGTGAGTTTGATTTTTTTCGGTTCCACATAGAAGTGAGATCATACAGCATTTATCTTTCCGTGCTTGACTTACTTCACTGAACATAATGTCCTCT
>CAUYQG010114096.1:0-31367 GCA_963574415.1 Tarsius wallacei
GAGCATACCTCAAAATAATAGCGCCATCTACAATAAACCCCTAGGCAGCATATTGCTAAACAGACAGAAACTGAAAACATTTCCCCTGAAAACTGGAACAAGACAAGGATGCCCACTCTCTCCCCTCCTGTTCAACATAGTATTGTAAGTCCTAGCTAGAGCAATCAGAAAAGAGAAGGCAATCAGGGGTATCCAAATAGGAAAAGAGGAAGTCAAGTTATCCCTCTTTGCTGATGATATGATCCTATACCTCAAAAACTGAAGAAATGCTGTCAAAAACCTGCTTTAACTGATAAAGGACTTTGGCAAAGTCTCAGGGTATAAAATAGATGTGCAAAAGACAGTTGCATTCTTAAACACCAGCAACAAGCAGGCAGAGAACCAAATAAAAAACACAATCCCATTCACAATAGCCACAAAAAAATATGAAATACCTTAGCATCTTTCTAACTAGAGAAATGAAAGACCTTTACAATGAAATCTACAAAACACTATTCAAAGAAATCCAAGAAGACACAAACAAATGGAAAAATATTCCACGTTCATGGATTGGAAGAATCAACATTGTTAAGATATCCATTCTACCAAAGGCAATCTACAGATTCAATGCAATACCCATTAAATTACCAACATCATTCTTCTCAGACCTGGAAATAACAACACAGGAATTCATATGGAAACCTAAATGACCACAAATAGCCAAAACAATCCTTAGCAAAAGAAACAAAGCAGAAGGTATCATACTTCCAGACTTTAAACTTTGCTATAATAATCAAAACAGCCTAGCATTGGTACAAGAACAGACATATGGAGCAATGGAACAGGATAGAGATTCCAGAAGCAAAACCTCAATTTCTCAACCAGCTCATCTTTCACAAAGCCTCCACCAAAACCACTGGGGAGAGGAGAACCTATTCAGTAAATGGTGCTGGGAAAACTTGTTAACCACATGCAGAAGATTGAAACAGGACCCCTACCTATAACTATACACAAAAATCAACTCTAACTGGATCAAACACCTGAACAAAAAACCTCAAACTATAAGAACCTTAGAAAATGCTGGAGACACCCTAATGGAAATTAGAACTGGCAACCAATTCCTGATCAAAACTCCAAGTGCCCATGCCATAAGAGGTAAGGTAGACAAGTGGGACCTCATCAAACTGAAAAGCTTCTTCAAAGCAAAAGAAACCATCAAGAGAGAGGACAGTAGCCCACAGAATGAGAAAAAATATTTGCCAACTGTATATCTGAAAAAAGCCTAACATCCAGAGTCTACAAGGAATTCAAACATGCTGAAAGGAGAACAACAAACAGCCCCATTAAAAAGTGAGCAAAATACATGAGTAGACATTTCTCAAAAGAAGATATATGGGCAGCCAACAGACACATGAAAAAGTGCTGTCTCACTAATTATAAGAGAAATGCAAATCAAAACCACAATGAGATACCACTTAACCTCAGTAAGAATAGCCATCATTAATAAAACAACCAACAGATGCTGGTGAGGATGCGGAGAAAAAGGAACTCTTCTACACTGCTGGTGGGAATGCAAATTAATGTAACTTCTTCGGAAAACAGTGTGGAGACTTCCAAAAGAACTAGACATTGACCTCCCATGTGATCCAGCAATCTCCCTACTGGGAATATACCTGGAGAAACTCAAATCATTCTATAAAAAAGATATCTGCACAAGCATGTTTATTGCAGCATTATTCACAACAGCAAAAACATGGAACCGACCATGCTACCCATCGAAACTGGACTGGATAAAAAAATGTGGTACATATACACAATGGAATATTACACAGCCTTAAAGAAGGACAAACATACAGACTTCACAGCAACTTGAATGAATTTAGAGTCTATAGTACTCAATGATCTATCACAGAAACAAAGAACAGAGTACCATATGCTCTCACTCATAAGTGGATCCTGAATATTTACCATAATACTGTAAGAAAGGGATTGGCAGTAGTGGGATACTGCCAGGTTGGGGGTGGGGGGGGGCACAACATCGATAAGAGTACCTGATCTCAAACAGGCAAAGTGGGGACCAAAGGGAGGCCCAAACTTTACCTGTAGAATGACCACTTGTATACCAAATCCTGAATTGTACCCCACATCTTTTAAATAAATAAATACATTTCAAATATGTGTAGAACACTAGAATCTATCTTTCCTTCTAGCATTAAGATTATATAAATCTCCCACTAAAAATACTGAATAAACAGCATCTGTTTTTATCTGTTTAGGTTTACCACAGGTGAAATCTGTGCAAAGCTTTTTCCTTTTTTCAAAATAGGATTATGTTAGTTGTTTTAGATTTGTAGTAAACCATACGTGGTATAAAAAAATAAATGCATTCCCGTGGAAAGTGAAATTTCTCAGACCCAACCTCATATAAAACTTTTCATCTTTTTTATACCATAGGAATATATTAATAGGATTGAAGTATAATACCATTCTGTGACTTTTTCCCTTAACATGACATCATGAGCATCTTTGCATGACAATAAAAATCGATTTTGTTTATCCTTTTAAATAGTTGCATGGTATTCACTGTCTGGATGTAGTGTAATGAAAATTTTACCTGTTTTCTATTGATGAACAAGTGCTTTTCAGCACTGTTTGTAACTGCAAACATTTAATGAGCAGTTAATCTTGTGTTATTAAAAGATTTTCCATGGAACAGACCAGGTCTCCATTCTGAGGACTGGTACCCAATAGAGCAACTACCAGTGAGCTAGGGAGTGTTCAATGCTACAGGCACAGTGTGTCTTCCTGGAACAACCATTTTACTTACCGATAAATATTTTAAAATATTAAGGATTTTTTATTTAAAAAACAATTAAGATGTTTATATAGAGATACACAAAGCATACACAGCACTTTCTTTTTCTTTAAGGCGCAAGAAAAGATTTCAAAGGTATTTTTCACTTTGAGTTAGAGTCCCAGGCCTCCAAAAGTGAGTGGAATTTCTTCCACTATTAGGAATATTTCAGTGAAAATTTTTGAAAAGTACTTGTTTAGGATCTTTGGAACCTTTTGAATGCCTGAGAGGATTCCAGATGAACTGGAGACTAATTATAATGGCTGAACTAGGTTCTTAAAATAGAAGTCAGCAAAGAGCTCTCGAGATGCGTTCCTCAAAGTTAATGTGAGGACACAAAGAAAGGCAGGAGGAGGAAAAGGAGAGAAGAATATGACTTTCTCAGTCTTCAACTGGCTCGAGGCCAGGTACAAAAATTGGTTTGTGTGACAATTCAGAATAGAGTAATTTGTTATGCTCACAATCCAGGAAACATGAGGTTATCTTTACTGTGGGCTTTTGTGGTTCTTTTTACAGGAAGTCTCATTTTTGTGAGCCTAATAGACTTTTCAAATAGTGAATTCTTAACTAGCAAGTCAAAATTCAATTATAGCCTATTTGTTTATCTTATTTTGCTTGAATAGAAAACTTGAATGCTGCAATGAAAGAACATTTGAAAAGGCAGGTAAACCATTGTTAATATTTCTAGCCAGCGAGGGGATTTCTCCAAGCCTTATTTCTCTCATCTGATTTCATCTGGAGCTTCGAGACCAATGGCATAATATTGTAGGGCTTCCCATGTTCTTAAGCACCTTAAATTCTGCACATGCCAAAAATAGTTGTTTGTTCCTATGCATAGATGTTTTTGTTCTCCACAAGAGACCTACAGAGCAGAGGTGAATTGTGTTTAAAAAGGAATCATTTTGCCTGTCAGAACACTTTACATAAGACAGCCCTTGAATTCTGAAGGATCTTAAAACTGAGCTCTAAAATCCTACAATGTGCATTTAAAATAATCTTCAAGCTAAAAGCAAAAGAACTGGTTAACTGACCTCTAGCTCTTGCAACTTGGAAATATTCTTTAGTGGTGAACAGTATTTGACTTATGTGTGTTTATTTTCTGCTGTTTTCATTTTTAAGTCATCACTTTAGGCCAGGTAAATGGATTCAATAGAGATGGACACACCATCCATCATATTTTGTGGACCTACATAGCTGAACACAATAATATTGAATATAATTATGCTGTCTAATATTTGCCTGAAATGTGTGTCTTACATCCTTATATGCTAATTGTGCATAATTAATGTTAACTATTCATGGGTACAAGATCAATTAATAAGTTGTAAAGTAAAACTTACATCCAAAAAAATAAGAAAGACAAAAGCTCCCCATACAAACAAAACATAATAACAGATCCTTTATTCTCTAAGGCATGTTAAAAAGATTATAAATGAATTGACCATTTTGATATCAGAATGTATACAGTAAATAACATGTGTAAAAATGCAGCTGTTTTAGATCTCTTGAGAAAAACAGCAGTAACTCTTCCTCATGTGAGAAGCATGGAAAGAATGCCATCGAAAGAGACACAATCAATATATTATCTTCAGAACAAACAAGGGAGCTATAGATGAGGGCTGTGGATGGATATTATAGATGAGGGATTCTGTTGTCATAACCACTTGGAAAACCCGGCAGGATGTGCATCCAATTCATAAAATAAATGGTCAACTTATTATTCAGGTTTAGCTCAAATTTTGGCGAGCTTGGCAAAATTTGTCACTGTGGAAATGTACTGTGGACGCAAAGAAAAAGGCTCGTTTTGTTGAAGGGGCAGCTCTGTCCAGAATTGAATAGAAAACAGGGACTTAAGTGCCTCATCCCCCAACTTTCATTAACCCTCAGACTAACTGGAAGGCGGTATACATTACCATCACTCCAGCTCTTTTTCCTTTGGAGGTACTGAAGTTAAGCTAGAATAAGCATCTTGCTAAATGTGAAGGCACAGTTCAAAACAGGGGCTGCTAAGAGATCCCTAAACTTCCAGCTCTCTGTGAGTCCAATGTGTCTCTCAGCTTGCTTCCCCCAGGCACCCAATTTCAGATAATCTATGCACTCTTGCTCACTTTATCTGTATTCTCAACCATATGTTTCTGGTTTCCTATTTTTAAAAGAGCCTTGTATGACTCCCTGTTCCCCGCTGAAGTTGTCATTTACTCTTGACCTGATAATTCTGGTTCTTAATCTTCCAGAATAGGATTGTTCTTTCCTACCCTCTTTGAAACTAGGTGTGGTCATGTGAATTGCTTTGGTCTGTACAACGTGAGTGGAAGTGACAAAGGGCAGAATGTTTAAGAAACAGCATGTGATCACTGGAAACACTCATCAGGATAGAGCCCTCCTCAGCAGGGATTTCTGAGTGATGACAAGGAACAGAGTCCTCCTGTGACCTTCAGTGGACATGTGATGTGAGAAGGAAATAAACTCTGTGTTAAGTCACTAGAATTTTGAAAGTATGCGTTACTGCAGCACAATCCAGCATATTCTAAATGATACATGAGTAAAATAAAACCTAAGCTCATCCACTTGGCGTTGAAATCCTTCCACCATCTGGCCTCAACCTATCTTTTGTTTTTATTTTAAAGAACTGTGGGGTACAATTCAGGATTAGGTATACACGTGGGCATCATACAGGTAAAGTTTGGGCTTCCCTTTGGTCCCCACTTTGCCTGGTTTGAGATCAGGTACCCTTATTGATGTTGTGTCCCTACACCCACCCCGGCAATATCCTGCTACTGCCAATCCCTATCTCAGCCTATCTTTTATATATTCACTTAACTTATTGAGAGCTATAATTGCCAGTAACTATGGTAATTTCTAAGTGTACGAAGACAAAAGACCCATGCCCTCAATGGGAAGACAAATACACATTGGTAAATATATATATATATATATATATATATATATATATATATATATATATATAATACAGTATGATCATTGTTATAGTTAAGCAAACACAGAGATCTAGTAAGAACAAGGGAAAGGCCACTTTATTCTTTCTGGGCTGGTGTTGGCAGTAGCATGAACATTTAGTGCAAGGAGTGGTCAGCATATGAAAAGACACAAAAATGGTAGAAAGCAAAGCATGTTTCCAAAACTAAGCACAGCTCAGTGTAGCTGGTACATCTTCTCCTAGGATGTATCTACATTGTCACACATCCATGCCTCTGTCTATGCCATTTCCCTTCCCTGGATTCCTCCAAACTGTTATAGGGTTAAATGGAGGGGGGGGGGGTGATAGAGGACTGGTAACAGGTGTCGGGGGTTCAGAAGTTTTTTATTTCATACTATTCTCAATTTCATATGTGCTCTGAAGCTTAACCAACTGCTTCATCTTCACAGAAGTCAATGCATAGATGATAACTGATAGGATTCATAGATGGGGTCCATTATACCACTTTGAACCTGATCACTCCTTCTGCAGAATACTAAACATAAACATTTTTTGCAATCCAACAATTATCCCATGACTACAATTTTATTGCCTTGCATTTTCTGTGCAAAAAGCATTAAAAATAAACATCAAAGTGTATCTCAATTTGTGTAACCCTGCTTTGGAATTTCTGTTTTCTTTTTCTTTTTAATATATCAGCATTCTTTAAAAAAAATGACAAAGGTCAGGGCTTCTCTGACCAGTGAAAAGCCATGGAACAGCATCCCTCCCTTCTTCACATGTGGGAGTTCCCACCTCCTCAAAGGCACAAGTGTGTAAGCTTCAATTTCTTCTCCCCTGTGGAGCCTCCCTTGTCATGTAGGAAGGCCCAACAATTAAGTTCGTGAAGCATCCTAGAAAAAGTGCTACATAGCTCACTGCTGAATATCGCTATGGTCACCTTTGAAGTACTCCCCTTGGGAAGTTATGCACTGTTGCCAGCACTTAGTCCATTCATCAAAGCAATTTTGGAACTTTTTTTCTGGAATACCCTCAGAGCTGTCGCCGTTGAGATCTGACAATTAAGTTTGCGAACTAGTCACCATGCGCTTGCATTGGCAGCACTGTACAAATAATTGTATTGGTATGCCCTCCCTACTCACCTGATCTGACCCCCAATGGTTTCTTTCTTTACCTGGAGAAAAAGGAAATATTGAAAGGAAGACACTTGATGACTTTCAGGACATCAAGGGTAATATGACAAGCTCTGATGGCCATTCCAGAAAAAGGGTTCTAAAACTGCTTTGATGAGTGGACTAGGAGCTTGCATCAGTGCATAGCTTCCCAAGGGAAGTACTTCAAAGGTGACTATAGTGATATTCAACAATGAGGTATGTAGCACTTTTCCTAGGATGAGTTCGTGAACTTAATTGTCAGACTTGTATTATTCCTCTTCTTTGATTCTTCAGTATGGTGTTTGCAATTCTGCCCTTTATAACATTTAACTTTTTATGACAGATAAATATTATGTCTACAACTGCCACCAGGTTGACATAAATGGGTCATAATATCTCATACCTGCATCCTTCATGGCACCTAGCACAGTGCCCAGACAGAACAGGCAAGCAAAACAAGCTGAGCTGAATTAGGGATGTGGGTAGAACATCCAGGAGTTATAAAGATGGGTGGGGGGCTGATAAGAAAATTGCTAAGAAAAAAAATATTTCCAGGGAACCCCATCCTCACTTGGGGCAACCAAGTGCAAATTTTGTGTAAATACAATGCATAAATATGCTCTTCCGATAAGAATAGACAGAACCCTACAGGAGAATGTAATGGTGTCCACTACAGTATGATTTTACAGATCCAAAATCCCTTATCTGAAACCTTTGGCCAAATGTGTTTCAGAATCTGGAATTATTTAGAGTTTAGAAAGGAAATATAGTGCATGAACTTATATAACATACCCAACAGGGTGTTGGGCAGCACTCCATAAGCAATACATTAATGTTTCTGCAGAAAAACACATGACTCCTTTCACAAAGTAGAAGAAAATAAGATATAAGTAGCCTCCTGTTGGTTTAGGTTAGGTTTTGTTGCCAAAAAACTTCTAAAAAGTTTAAGGTTTTGGAGTTTACAAATTGTAGATGGACTTATATTACTAACAGCTATTTATCCAATACAAGAAGAACACAATTATTGTGAGAGATCATCTTTCCCAGCCCATCTTTATGAAATTCAAATTGTAGATCATTATTGCCAAAACACCTTCAAATTTTAAACATGAGATGAGCCATAGTTTCATCAGACAAAGAAAAATGCATTTTTTAAATTAGAAGTTTACCTAAAAAACTTCTTGTTAAAAAAACTCATTATTAAAATACCGACTAGGTCCAAATAAGGTTTTACTATGTGACACTCCTTTTACAGGCAGATATAAGTTAAGTACTTAAAATATATTGGCTTAAAGGTTTAGGACCTGTAAAGGCAGACTTTTGGAGTCAAATGTTTTGGCAGGGTGCACATTCTCAGAGTAGGCAGAGCTTTCCTGGGTCATTGAGGAGGGCTCCGTGATAATGTCTCTGGCTAGGATGTCACACACGTACACACACACACACACACACATACACACACACACCTGCACATGCTTTGCCATAAGCATACATTTGGCAAGAAAAGAATCCAAGTGTTACAAATGAAATGCTCTTCACAAACCTATTTCAAAGATACACACCACCCTGACACTATTCTCTTTGGCTTATCTCAGCTATGACAACCAACGCTGGCATCGAGCATTTCTGTAGGCCAAGGGCATGAGTAGTCCTAAGAAGAATGCCGGAAAGACTGAATTTTCTAAAGACATCTCATATACCTTTTGATTCCTCCTAGGCCTGATTCTTCTAGGTTCCAGGTTTGGGGACCCAGGCAAATTAGTAAAACTTCTTTACAAAAGTCCTAATCTGTGAAATGTGGCTTTTCAGAGTTCTCCAGGGAAGGAATATGGGTGGTCAGGGTTTTGAAGTGAATGCAGCAATTGCAGGTTGCTCTCTTTGGGAAACTCTGCAAATAGCTAAATTAGCTCTTTGGCATGTAACACTTCTGAATGCATAGTTTCTTAAAAGGATACATATACATCTGTGCTTTACAACCAAAACGTAAGGTAATGGACAACAAATTTTCTATCTACTAGTACTAAGCTCCTTGAGGATGAAGAATTCAGATCTTTGCAGAAGCTCAATAAATATTTGCTAACTGATTCTTTCCTTTTTTTTTTTTTTCCAAAGTTTTAAAACAAAGTTTATTAGAGAAAGAAGAAAGAAAAGAAATGGAGACATGCCAGAGCTAGCATGGGCTAATGAAATCACTGGGTTTAATTTCAAATGACCTTTAAGCAAGAAAACTCAGCGAGGTCTTCTTGGGATGAGGGTCAGTCTAATTTAAGTTTTACTAGGAAAGAACATGGGGTGATCTGCGTAGGAACAGAGATTCTAGGAAGCAAGGTAGTATAGTGCATGAACTTATACAGCAAACCCATGTGATCACTATCTAATTTGGGAGCTCCGTCTGGCTAAAGATCTAGCAAGCATGAGCATAGGAGGAGACTCATGTGAACCAGTAAGCATAACCCCACCTGCTGAAGCTGTGGAGGAAGGAACCCAAGGAACCTTGAATCGCAGACCAGATGCTCCATCGGGGTGGGGAACTTGCGGGCTGCCAAGGCCATTGGGGCAGCGTGAGGTCTTCGCCTTCACAGAGGAAAGCACTGGTCTGGTCTTTCCAGTAGGATTTTAGAGTAACTCTTTGAACTAAGAGCTAGCAGGAAACACCGTGTCTTTTTATTTCCTAACTTCCAGTAGAAGGGTCTCAGTTTCTAAGTTCAAGCAAGGTGAAATAAAATAAAAAATAGAGCCCAGTCAGGGCACTGGTGGGGCTGTTGGAGCAGGCTCCAGACTCCAGGCTCCAGGTCCAGGATTTCAGTTGCTGCGGCCTTGAGTCTTTCGTGCTTGCTCTTGAACTTGTCCTTCAGGTGCAACACAGGCTTGGCCTGCTGAGGAGATAGGGAGGCCCTTCAAGCCAGTTCTCCTCCCTCGGGTGATTCCCCAGAACTCCCTGAACTCTGGGTGGTAATGGTCTGCCTGCAGTTGCAGTTGTTGATCTTATAATTGAAATATAAAAGGGGCTCGCAGCTGTCAGGAATGGATTTAACAGGGTGTCTCTGTTCCAATATTGCAGGCTGCTGTGACTTTGTAATTGTGCAGTGTGTTTACAGGCGTTGCAAAGAAGGTTTAGGAAAGGAAGCAAATAAAGAAATCCCTTGGAACCATTTGTAGGGTCTGGACCCCCAGGGCAGGAAGATATGTTAGCCAATAGTCTGAAACACTGTTTGCTAAACTAGCAGGGTCTGTGGTTTTGAAGGCTGGGCTAGACTACATTATAGTTTGTTTTGTGCCTACTTAAGTCCAATTTTGAGGATGGCATATTAATGTTTGCTACTATTGTGCATAAAAAGGCTCCCTCCGCTATCTCCTTCACTGAAGACTTGAACCTTCATTTAAAAACTGTCCTCTGCTTAATGCTTTGTTTTTCCTTTGATTTCTACAACATTTGATATTAATGATATCATGTCCTTGGCCTTCTTTTATTTGTATTTTTTTTTTTTTTTGAGTTGGAGTCTCACTCCGTCGCCCAGACTGGAGTGCAGTGGCCGCTCCCGGCCACCACAGCCTCGACCTGCTGGGCTCCGGCGATCCTTCCGCCTCAGCCTTCCAAATAGCTGGAACTACAGGCGCACGCTACCACACCCGGCTAATTTTTTTTTTTGATTTATTGTAGAGATGAGGTCTCGCTTGCCCAGGCGGGTCTCGAACCCGCAGGCTCAGGCAATCCACTCACCTCAGCCTCCCAAAGGCGCGGGATTATAGGCTGAGCCACCGAGCCCGGCTTATTTGTATTGTTAAGATAACTTCTTGCTCTACCTTTTGCTTCTAACCTTTCTCTGTTACTTTGTTTCAATTTATAGGTCCGAGATAGAGGTATCGGGAAAAAGAGAGCTTGGCTTCTCCATGCATTCCTGACAGGTAAGCCCACTGGTCTCATCGTGTTTCATGTTTTTTGAGTTTTATTCATTCCTGCTGTTTTAATGGTCCTTTTGCCTTTGCTAACTTCATGCAGAATTTTCCTTTTTTTCTCTTAATGCCGGCATTTTAAATACTATAATTTTAACCTTGATAGAGACTAAACAAAAAATAACAAGAAAGTTAAAGTGTGAATTTCGAATTCCCAGCTCACTGTGACCATCGTTTCAGAGATAAGTGAGTTTATTTCGGCCTCAGCCGTCATCTTTTTCACTTCTACTCATTGTTGACCCAGGTTGATCCATTCTTTAATTTTTCAATTGTAACATTTAACGGGGATGATTGGAGGGTCGTTTCCTGTCAGAAAGAAGAATTCAAAGTCTAAGTATTCTTCATCGGCTGTTATGTCTTTGGAATAGTGAGTTGACTTTTTCACCCTTGTTTTCTCCATCTTACAGATGAGAAAATAAGTGTGTCTCCTTGAGCTCTTGTGAGGATTGAATGTAATGACACATATACAAACCCAGCACAGGACCTAGTGTTGGTTGTTACTCCCTGCTCGCTGTGACCGTTTCATAGATAAGTGAGTTTATTTCCACCCCAGCCATCGAGTTTTTCTACTCATTTTTAATTTTATCATTGGAATAGTAATTCAGAAAGCTGGCCCCTGCTATGTAGCATTTGTTTCTCCAAATGCATTTTGGTTTTATAGGGTACTTAACTGTTACAAGAATACTTGGTGAACTGTCAAAGTCATGAAGTTTTTAGGAATACCCTCTTATGAATTAACGGTGTCTGACTAGATGTTTTTCTGTGACTGAAGGAGGAAAAGAAAAGTTTATTAGCTGCTCTAGTTTACAAATCCAGCCCCGCCGGAAATCTCTGCTTACTATGAAACAGCTCTCCCCTCCCCCGAGATTTGGTTCCAGGTCAGCCTTAGGGTTCCTTTAAATTCTTACTTTACAAAGGTCTTCTGGCCTTGGTTTGCTGTTTCTAGAGGAAACACTACTAGCTTGTTCCTCACACCTGGAAGCTTTTGGGCAGGAAGCCTTAGGGAGCCAACTCTTCCTCTAAATATCCATGTGCTATGGTAGTTACTTCCTTCCAAGCCTTACTTTCCTCTCAACTAAAGAGCCACATTATTTTATGTTCTTTAATAAATAATTATAATTTTTCTTAATCAGCCTCATCTGAAAGCCTTGACTAAACCTTAGAACTTTGCTAAATTCCCTACAACAGATATAAATTCAGTTCAACCTAAAAACCGCTTGCTGTGTGCTTACCATGTGTCAGCAACTGGGAGAACACAGAGATGAGAACTTTAAAAATGTGTGATGAGAGCACAGAGGCAATTCAAAAGCAAAGATAAGGAAAAGTAGACACTGATACTTCCCTCTAAGAACTTGCGATCTGAAGTCAGTCACGTGGAAGAGACATTAAACAAACTGTGTCATTAA
This sequence comes from Tarsius wallacei, assembly GCA_963574415.1. Lineage (NCBI taxonomy): Eukaryota > Metazoa > Chordata > Mammalia > Primates > Tarsiidae > Tarsius > Tarsius wallacei. The sequence goes on from CAUYQG010114096.1 coordinate 12,283, forward strand.
ACAAAGGACACACACAGTAACAGAACTATTAACGCATCATATGTGAATATGCCCTGCTACCCCACCCAGCAGCAAACAGCAAGAATGAACACTTAGATGGTGCCTAATATATGCCAGGCCCTGCTCTCAAGGCTTCAGATGTGTTAATTCTATCCTCATAGCAACCTTATAAATAATGTAATTTTTCCATTAAAAGAAGGGGAAACCGAGGCACGTTCCCAAGTTCACACAACTAGCAAGTAGCAGGACCAGATTTATGAATGTAGGAAGGCTGGCTCTAGAGCCAACATTTCATTGTTCTAAACCACATTACTCCTGGCTTCAATCTCACCAGGGTGGAGAGAGTTTTCCATTTTAGTAATCATGGGGGGCCAGTCCTTCCTCATCTTACAGTCTTAGTCTTATAAGAGTCTGAGTGGAAGGCACTCACATAGTTCTGAAAGCATGGGGAAAGACTGAATTTTCAGTCCATCATGTCTGCACTTGGGAAGAAATGTGCTTTGCCAACCTGGTTCCAGAATCCCAATGCCTTAGGGTTCACTCCCTTTCCAAGGTCCTGCTACCCCTTCCTCGTGAGAGAGGACTCTATGTTCAACCATAAGCAGACTGTCCTCCCCACAGATATATCTTTCTTCCAGTTTTAGAAAATCATTTTCTTTCCATTCACTGAGCCATTCCTTCTGCCTACCCTCCCTTTAAGCGCTTCCCCTCACAAAATATCCACAGACCTTTGGGGAAAAAGCCTCTAAACTCCTAGGAGGAACAAGAGGGTAACAATGTTCTTTCTTGACATTCCTGCCAGCTAAATAAGCAGAGTTAATTTCTCACTTAGGCTAAATTGCTTCCAAATATTCTGGGATGTGAAGAGAATTTCATCTTTGCTCTTGCAATCCTCCTGTGAAGCAAGTCTTCTTAAGTACAGAAGCCATATTTGGGCTACATTTCAAATTAAGGATATCCTATGGTTCTCATACTTTAAATGATGCAAGCAATTTATTGAGCCAGTGTAGGAAGAAGAAAGGGGGGGGCGAAAAGGACTGCCAGAAAGCCCTCAGCCACAGAGGTGAGTGCCTGACCCTGTGATGTTGCCTTGTCTATATAATTTGCTACATGTTGCATCATACAAAATGTGCCAACCTTTTTCCGCCTGCTCAAAAAAGGTGATGCTAATTAGATCAGGCAAATAGCTGCTGTTGTTGATTCATTTGAAAATGATTATTCCAAGGCAGTATGTTATTACCCAGCAAGTCACAGCTTTCCCCATTAAGGCTCTGAGGTGGCTGCCAGACTTCAAAGTCTGAGGTGGAATTTGAGGCTAGCAGTGCTGCTCTGGGCAATATTAGAGCTGGGGTCACTACCAGAGCCTTCGTCTAAGGACAAGAAAAAAAATCTATTTACATTTAGGAATTTAATCCCTTTGGGTCAGTATCAATTCAGTGCTAATAACTATCAGATAGGACACTTCCCATGTGCAAAATGTAATACAGTGGATTATACAAAAACAACTAGAAAATTGGGCCTTGCTATTGAGGTTATCTTCCAGTGAAAGAGCAAAGGTACTGACCCAGGTAATAATGTGGAATGTTGCAAGTGCTGTAATTAAGGAAAATAATAAGAATAAAACACATTTGAAAAGGGGGCAAGTTTTTCACATGTTGGTAATTTATTTAGTATATTGTTAAGTATAAATAATGTGCTCTAGGAACACTAAAGATGTAAAGGTTCATTTTGCAGAAGGTAGACACGGGCATAAAGACAGGGCAGGGCTTTGTGGGAAAGGGAGCATTTGAGCTGTTTTTAGAAGTATGAATAGTTTTGAAAATCAGTAAAGCACAAGCAAGAGCCCAAAGCCAAGAGCAATGAAGTTGTGTTCAGTGATCCAAATTGAAAACAGAAAGCAAAAAAAGAAATCATAAATACATGTACACTTAGAAATGTGATTTGATCATGGAGGGGTTCTTAAATCTGGACATAAAGAATTTGGATCTTCTTTCTACTAAAACAAATAAATGTATGATTATGTAGAACATAATTGCTTCTCAGAAAAGACATACATACAGGAAACCTCAAGGCCTATAAAAATGGCCACAAGTAGGTAAACATGCTACACTATTATTGAGGGAAATCTAAAAGAAGTGTGAAAATAATTTTTATTCATTTTTGAGGACTTTGTTTCCAGGGTGCCAATTCTAGGTAAAAATTAGCCCATTATAATCCAATAACATTGAAACAGATTTCATTGCTACCAAGTAAAGAACAATGTTTTCCCTTTTTGTCTTCTGTTTAAATTCCCCTTACTCCTTGTGAAGCAGTTAATATGCTGAAGTGGAGCTCTTACTCTACCTCCAAACCCTTAAAATGTAGCTAATTACAAGATAGCCCAATTTAAACTTTATGACATTCTTGATACCAGAATGGACGGTGGGTTGTTTCTGTTAATCAGCAGAAAGGAGGCGGTATGGTGCTGGGCTGGCTATGGGAAGAGTACCCAGCTACAGTCCCAGGTCTGCTTCCCACTAGCTAGAAAAGAGATCACATCACCCCTTCTCAACTCACCGAACGAGGAGAATGCACTGGATTGTGGCCCATTTACCTTCTACCCCAGATATTCTCTGAAACTGAAGAACAACACTTGTGAATCATGGGTACTTTAAAAGCATATATTGAGGATGCAGAAATGATATCCCATAACCAGTCTTACAAAAATCAGTTCTGTGATAACACATGCTGGAACAATGGGCCCACTCAGGCAGACAGGGAGGCCAGAGACACAGATTACCTAAAGTAAGAAATGCTTTCATTTTCAAACTGAGGGAATGACCTATTCTTCTTCCCCGCGCTCAATCTACAAGTGGCATTTCCGAAAATCAATAATGGATGTATTCTCTATACGTGATTTTTCACATCTCCCAATTTTGTCCTATCAAATAATGGAATTTAAACCCTGCAGCTATATTATTTACTTGAGTGGCACAACCTGTGGCTGAAAATACTAGGAGACTTTAGAGGAGATATTTTGACTGAGAACAAAAGGCTATAAATAACTTTTTATATTATTTATTTATTTATTTATTTATTTATTTACTAGAAAGCAGGATATATTGAGAGGACAGAAAAGCCCCCACAGTGGGAGGGAAACCAAGGGGGTTGCCCTACTTTTTATATCTTTTAAAATGACCGATGTCTTTATAAATTTAAAGTTCATAAGGTCCTATCTAAAGATTCTTATTTGGATGGTAGGACCCTGCACGCTGCTACTTTATTTTCTTTTCCTTTGAGAAACTGCATAATTCAATTTTTAAAAATCCTAAGTATTTTATGCCCAGACATTAATTTATCTCCTGAAGATTTGGGAAGACAAAGTCAACTTCCCTCATAATAGAAATTCATATTACAAGAAACTTCTCAGTATAGAGAGAAGTAGGGGACACAGTTCCAAGTAGAAGTGTCTATGATGGACAGTATCCCATGATGTGAATATAATGAGAAAATATTGTAAAAAAAAAAAAATGTGATTTTTCTCTGTTGCCTTTCTCAGCTCATGATCTCTCCAATCATCTGACAATATCATTGTCTTGGAGAAGAACAGAGTTGGTACAAAGAAATGCAAGGAAAAAGCAATATATATATATATATATATATATATATATACGTGTGTGTGTGTGTGTGTGTGTGTGTGTATACATATATATATATACACAATATCTGACCTTCAGTATAGGCTTTTATAGCAAGATAACAATCATGTAAGCCAGGTTTTTGCCTTGAAACAGGATTTCCTGCAGTCCTTTATTTCTTCTGTCTTTAGCATAACCTGAACCAAGGCTGGAGAATGCAGGTCACTGCATCCTGTCATGAAAAGAACGTATTCTTTTCGCAGTGGCTTCCAGGCATGAGGTTTGCTGTTTTTGTTTTTTGAGTTGGAGTCTCACTGTCACCCAGACTGGAGTGCAGTGGCCGCTCCCGGCCACTGCAGCCTCAACCTGCTGGGCTCCGGCAATCCTTCCGCCTCAGCCTTCCAAGTAGCTGGAACTACAGGTGCACGCTACCATGCCTGGCTAATTTTTGATTTATTGTAGAGGTGAGGTCTCGCCAAGTTGCCCAGGCAGGTCTCGAACCCACGGGCTCAGGCAATCCACTCACCTCAGCCTCCCAAAGGCACGGGATTACAGGGAGGTTTGCTGTTCTATGGTAGAAGGAGGATATAACAAAGGGGAAATAAGAAAAAAAAAAAGGATTTTGTCTGGAGGATTTGAACAAGAAGGAGAGGGAAGAGGCAGAAGATGAAAAGCACGAAAGGTATATAGTAAGGGAGGTAACACCAAGGGCCGACAAGGTTCCTACTCCTAGCCTTCTGGGGCTCTCGGAGAAGGACACCCAAGGACTTCTCTGGCACCCATGTGGGAAGGCCCCATCAGGAGAGCAGTGGCAGCCTAGAATAGTTGTTTAGCCAGAAAGGGCCTGAGTTTAGCTCTCCCAGCAAAGTCCTGACTCCTTGGGGCACAGAAAGTGCCCAGATGTTAGCCTGCACCTTACGGTGGGAGGTGTGGCTGGTGAGTCTGCCAAATGGAATCCCTCATCAGGAGCCACAGTCTCTGTTGCCTAGGATGAAGTTAACTGAATAAAATACAGGACATCCAGTTAAGTTTAAGTTCAGATAAGCAACAAATCATATTACATGCAATATTTGGGACATATTCTAAAATTATCCATCATTTATCTGAAATTCAGATTTAAGTGGATGTGGTGTATTTTTATTTGCTAAATCTGGCAACCTGACCTGGGCCCGACCGAGAACTGCCACCCAACTTTACTCAGGGCACCACCATGCTCACATTAAGCAAGGAGCATGACCAGACCATACACCACTAGGAGCCAAGGACCCATTCTGTAAATTCCAACAAGATGCCAGCTGACCAAGCAGGAATGAATACTGCTGTGACTGGGCCAGTGAACGGGATAAGAGCACTACTTGGATCTGAGTGCCTGTCTCCTTCAGTGCCCTGAGGTCACATATACTCCATAGAAGTATCTAGAAGCCACCCTATAGAGAGAAGCAGAGGCAGGGTGGTGTCTGCTGGTGTCTTGGTCTGTTCATGTTGCTATAACAAAATATGTGAGACGAGGTGATTTACAAAGAACGGAAATTTATATTTTCAGTTTTACAGACTGGAAGTCAGAGATCAAGTTTCCAGCAGGTTTGGTGTCTAGTGAGGACCCAGCCTCTGCTTTCAAGATGGCACCTTGTTGATGCATCCCTCAGAGAGAACAAACGCTGTCTCCTCACATGATGGAAGAAACAGAAGATCAAAAAGGAGCCTGGCTAGTTGCCTCCAACCTTTTTGTAAAGTCACTAATCCCATTCATGGCATCTCTACCCTCATGATTTAATCACCTCCTATAGGCCCCACATCACATTGGAGTTTAAGTTCCCACATACAAGGGGGACCCCAAAAACCCCGGAATTATTTTTTGGAGGGCAGGCTCCTTGTAGTACAGGCTTTCCCCACTAGGTAAGTGTTCTAGGAACCCATCGGTATTGGTATACCAGCTAGCATTATTGTGAGAGGGTGCCTTAGGTTTCAGTGAATTTTTTTTTTTTTTTTTTTTTGTGAATCTTTCAATGCATTTACCCATTTTATGATGGGTGATTTACAAACACACCTGCCCACACCATGCTAAGTGTTCAGCTCACCCTCCCTATTCACCCAATTTCGTCCCAAGAGACATTTTCCCTCTGATGAAAAAGTCCTCAAAGGGAAACATTTTGCCAATGTGGAAGAAGAGAAACCAAAAAATGGCAGAAGCTCCTAAACCAGGGCAGTGAGGGCCAGTTGGAAACCCAAACTTCACCTGCACACAGACTGCTTATCCACCTAATCCTGACTTGAACCCCACATCTTTACAATAAAACAAAGAAAAAATGGCAGAAGCACTAAAAGGCATCAAAATGGTCAAGTTCAAAAACAGTTCTGAGCAGTGGAAAAAGCATCTCGATAGTTGTATTGCATCAAACTTTGAAGGTAACTGAAGTTTAAACATGTGAGAATAAATACACAATTTTTTACAAGTAAATTCCGAGGTTTTTTTGGTCTCCTTCATATGAATGTTGGCGGGACACAGACATTCAAACCATGGCAGAGAGATAAAGCAATTTTATTTCCAAATTACTGTATCAGAGTCAGCTTTAAACTGGAGTGAGCTAAAGAATATATATTTTCCCCTGATACAGCAAGTGTTCATGGAGAAAAGAAATCAGTAGTCAAGCTAAACTTTAAAAGTGCATGTTCTCTGCACATCTGAGTTGCAATGTGAGCAAAGCTGTGATTTCCCACTTCAGGCCTATCTGTAATGACATTTCAGGAAAAGAAAAACAGAGAGCGATAGATTGTGGGAGAAGCCCCAACTATGCCCCACCAGTGAAGTCACACCCTCACTTCTTACAACTAGGACTCCTCAGTCCCAAGAGTTCCTTGGCCCATGGCTCTGCCCCTGTGGATGTGGCTCTTTCCCAGTCACCTCAGTCTAAACCCTTGCAAGCAGGTATGATGTGGCTTCAGAAACCCCCACACTGCCGTAGAATCCAAGCACAGGCCAGAAGGGTCCCTTGCTACTCCCCAGTCCTGTGGGCACTTGGAAGGCCCCCAGCATCACAAATGCTGCTTCCTGCCAGCACATAGGGTGAGCACACCTTGGAGCAGGTCCAAGTCTTCTTTCCTTCCTCCCAAATAATGAGAATGCAATTAGCATAAACTGGAACTGATTAACAGAGAGCTGTGGAAAGGGTCAAATATACAGAATTTAGAAATGACCGAGGACATGTGGCATATTTTAAACTTCTATGAAAGGTTTAAGTCCTCCTCCAGGTAATAGGAGCTCAAACTTCAAAGGGCCTTCTACCTGAGGCAAGCAGCCCCTCACAACTTCGGGTCAACTGGTCACTCAGGCTCTGCTTAGACCCTACAGCAATTGCACTACCCCCAAGGGCAGTTACCATTTCCATCCCTATAACAGCCTCGGGTGGATGCAGAGCAGGAAACAAGTTCCAACAAACTTCAGAAGTTCTGATTGTTATAATTCATATTTTCCAAGCATCCTGTTTGATTCTATTTATTTTTCAAAATGCAAGTAGATGTTGATTTTCATGAAAACCAGCACGGAGACTCAATGGGTTAGAAGATGTCAGTGACAGATGGATTCTGTTCTCGACAGAGTCTGTGGAAGCAGGTCTCAGCTGAGGTTACTTTGCGCATTAAAATGTAAATGAAGCTCTCTCTAGCTTTCTATCTCACATCCTGTGGAAGTTCAAGGTTCTTCCCACAATTTCTGAAAATTCCCAGAGCTTATGTTCTCATGGTTATTGCTGGCTTCTCTTGACTCGACCCACTTCTTGCCTTTGGACTGTTCTTTCCTCTGCAACCCATCCTGTCCTCCCAGCTCTAGGGACTGCCACCCTTTCCCTTACTTCCCTGTTGAACTCCTCAAACAAGTAATTTCCCAAACTTTGTAGGGTGAGCAATGCAACTTAAAATTGAGTGTTAGACATTCTTAAAAATGCTGTGGTTGCCCTGTCACAGAAAACTTCTCAACAGCTATCTTGCTTGGTAGTCTCCAACCTCCCCAGTGGGTCCATTACTGGGCTTCCTCCCTGCCTTCTTTTCTCCTCTCTGCCCACCCCCACCCTATATTCCTCATTTCTGAAATAGAAAAGTATAGCCGTCTATGTTTGCTGTATTCTTCTGTACCTGTATTGCCCCCAAAGCTTATTTAGAGATTGTTCCCTAAATAGAGAAACTTTGGTGCCAATGATAAATACGTGTGTGTGTGTGTGTGTGTGTGTGTGTGTGTGTGTGTGTGTTTTGGGGTTCTGTGGAGTTTTTTTACTCACTATGTCTTCATGGAGGGTGTTGGCACCAAACCCTAAGGGACTAATTTCCAAGCTTTCATCTCTCACTAATGATACTGTGCATGTTGTGTGTAGAGGACATGGAAACACTAACATTGAATCATGGTAACAGAAAAACAGGACTGAAGTCTTCCTGGGTGCAGCGACAAGGAGAACTTGGTTGGCATCTTCAGGATGCCATCTCTGCGGGTGGGCTCCATGTGCCCTCGCCATTGCTGCAGGTTCATCCTGCTTGTACATATGCAGCATGGAACTCAGAACAGGGAGGATGACAATCTTCACTGAGAAGGCACTCACCAGTGGCAGGAGAACAGGAAATAGGCAAGTGTCTGAGTTAAAATTCCAAAAGACCATACACGTGAACCCTGCCTGGCAGATGAAGCAGCCATAACCAGAGGCCAGGGGGATCCAAATATTCAACTCAGGAATTGTGATCCAAGGGCTCACCCCTCTCACATGAAGCGGAGGAAGAGGGAAGCAAGACTCCTTGAAGCTGGCAAAGCACAGGGAATAAAAACAACTGCCTGACTGAAGTCTGCACCCTCACATTTGTGCCTTCAGTTTACACTTGTACTCAGGTGTTTGTGTTTTTCCAGGAAAACAATAGGCTCATTAGAGCACAAGTGAAGAAGTTACTTAATAGGTTCGTAAGTCACCCTGTTCTTAGAAGACAACAGCCATGCAGGGCTGCAGATGAGTGAGAATCACTGATGAAGCTTTAAATTGATACACTCACTGAAGCATGAGCTATCAATACTGACCTTGTTTGTGGCTTCCCAAGCAGGCAAGTGGAATTCTTTGGAACCTTTGTGTAACAATCCGTGCGTTGAAGCTGATTTCAAAAAACCGCATTTAATTTAACTAAATAACTCCACTAAATTGTTTCAGTGTTTTTAAGGATTAAACTCTTATTAGAATAAAGTTTTAAACTTTTATTTGAGTCATCTAGTTTAAAAAAAAATCAGTTTGGGCAGAAGAGTGTAAGCCTGAGTCCTCCCAGTGTGTCTTTCTAGAAAGAGAACATGCTAGAAGACTTGAGGAGATTTCCGCTGGAGCAAACCCAAAGCACTCTAGTAATAATAGCCAACATTAATCTACTGCTTGCTGGTTACCAGGCCCTCTGATATGCACTTTAATAGGCATCATTTTATTTAATTCTCACCATGACCTTGGGAGGTTCAGCTGAGAAAATTAAGGCTTAAAGAAGTAAAGTGATTACCCAAGATCTCAGAGCTAATTAAGAATTAAGATTCAAATTCAAGGCCTGAGCTCTTAGTTACAACCCTATATTGGCTCCAACATGATTCCACAAATATACAAGTCCATGAATTTTTCTTAATTAAGAATATATTAGAAGAAATAAAAGTTGGCCATACATATTGCTTCTCATTGCAAATAGCGTTCCACTTGCCCCGGTGATCAGTGTGATCCTAATACCCAAATCAAAAATCCAACCTCTCAACAACCTCTCTGACCCATAGACCCTCTGGCACCATCATATGTTGGTTCTCATTCTTCTCCTCCTGAAATCTAGTTTCCACACTGCGGCCAGAGATCTCGTTCTTAGACAAAAAGAATCCCACTTCTTAACACCATCCACAGCCCCTTGCTGTCTACACCAAATCCACACTCTTTACCTAGCACCCAAAGCTTATCATAACCCAGCCTCTACCTCATTCATGGATTCTTTTTTTTTTTTTTTTTTGCCTCTCATCTTATGTGTACATTCCGAGTGATCACTGTACTCTTTATTTCCCAGTCTCAGGTTCAGAAAGCTCCAGTAACATACCCACCAGCCATATAGCCCTGCTCACAGTTGAGCAGAATTTTGTGAGTTTGCTGCAAGAAGCCAAAATCATACTTTGGGGAATGAAAGAGGCCTGAGTGATTATATCTTGAATGTCTTCCTGTTTTTCAAATACATATTACAGTCCAAAGTCCGTTTAAGTGCCCTTGCTAAAATCACATTGCTGGTTAGTAGGTAAGATAACCTATTCATACAAAGCCTCTCCTCAGACCAAGAATATTAGGGCACACTCCCAGCAGGGCCTCTAAAATGTTAGATCAGGCCCACCAGGAGTGTGAGTGTCTGGTGTGTGATCCGATGCCACATGAAAGATGCAAAGTATTGCACAGAAGTTAGATTGGAAAATATAGTTTATTTAAAAAGTAAATTAGAGAGAGAAAGAATGAGGAGATTCACCTCCCCCAGGTAGGGAAGGGGGCCAAAGCCAGGAAACTTGGCGACAGCCATAACTTAAAGAGCACATGGCCACACCAGAGTCTAATAAGGCAATGGCTACAATGGCCTGGCAATGGCCACCGGTTGCTCATAGTTGAGCCCTTTTAATCCCTCCCTTTGATGGGGGAAGGTCATTAAGGTGATTGGTTGGTGGTCTGCTCCATGTCATCACAAAGAGGCAAGTAAGCGCACATACTGACATCAGGTGATAGGCAACAGGCAGATGGATGGGTTAGTCACGTGATTGCTGCCATGAGGGTGGGGGTCTGTCTGTGTCCTGAAGGTCATGAAGGACTGTTGAGGTTAACTTGAGTCTTATGGGTGGAAGCAAATACTTGAAATAGAAAAGCTAATTAGTACAAAAAAAGCTGGGGAAGGGGGTTGTAAAACAATTATCCATAGCTACCTCTGAGAAATCAGTTCTGTCCCTGGCTAATGATTAGAGGGTAAGTGAACTGCTAGAAAAACATGAGATTTAGGAAATGTTAAAATGGCTGCTTATTGGGTATATTAAATCCAGGTTATGTCCTTTCAAAGAATTTCTTAATAGAAATCCAGTAAATGAACATAAATTGAGTAAATGAATGGCTCTTTCTATCTTTTATTTGAAACCTCATGTTTTGTGAAAGGGCCGCATATGCAAAGCAACCTTCCAATGCCGAAGGAGCCAAGAAACCAAAGAACAAGACAGATAAATCCAGTTTGTTAGTAAAAGGTGTTTTATTGGGGGAACTCACAGACAGAAGTGTGGTCTTGGGCAACGGCAAGACAGGTAGATCTCTGAGCCATTACATGCCAGACCAGGGCTTTTATGCCATAGAGAAAGAGTATATGTGCTCTTTGGAGACAATTAAATGCAACCCTCCAGAACAGGCATGAATGCTATTCACATCGTAGCCTATAATTTGTGCAATAATGTCAAGGTTGACATGTTTTTATGCTAAGGACGGTAAACAAAGTAGGAATCAGGAGACATCTAGGACTCAAGCTAATCAAAAGTCAGCCTGGAGGATTAGCATCTAAGATGGAGTCACTTTTGTCTCTATACCTCAAAATTTCCAATTTAATTTCACTGAAAACTAGTATCTTCAAGGGATAAAGTAATTACCATATTAAGAACGTTTTCACACTTTTTAAAAAAATATCTGGAGCATTCTCAATCCTATAGTTTCCTGGACTGTTATTTGTTCTCTAAGTCACCAAGTATTTACTAATACTACTACGATACTGCCAAATATTCTACACAACAGGTACTGTAAAGATAAAGAGGAGAAAAACTTTCCCTTTCAGTAGCATAATGTATATCTAGTATAGGCAAAAAATGTATATAAGCTTTTTTTATTCAGTATAAGAGCTTAAAAGAAGGGATGTATACAACGTTCTACAGAAGCACAAAGAAATAAACAGACTCAAGGAAACTTTGAGAGGAAACACACAGGCCTTTGTGCTGGCCTAAAGGCTGAGCCAGTTTGGGGACCAGGAAAGCCAGTGGGAGATGGAATCTTTCCGATACGTTGCTCATTGTCCTGAGGAGGGCATCTTTCTTTCTCCACAGGTTTGTAAGGCTTCAAAAACAGTAATGCCTAACCCTAATACAGTACTGACAATGTGTAAGGCACTCTTCAAAATGCTTTATAAGTAAAAACCCACACATTACTCAAAATAATCCCATTGTATAGTTGAGGAAACCAAGACATAAAAGAAAAAACTGGCCAGGCTCGGTGGCTCAGCCTGTAATCCCAGCACTTTAGGAGGCTGAGGCGAGTGGATTGCCTGAGCCCGTGGGTTCGAGACCCACCTGGGCAACTTGGCGATAAATAAATCAAAAAAAAATTAGCCGGGAGTGGTAGCGCGTGTCTGTGGTTTCAGCTACTTGGAAGGCTGAGGCAGAAAGATCGCCAGAGCCCAGCAGGTCTGCGGTAAGGCTGCGGTAAGTCCATAATTTTGTACTTCTTTATGACTGTGCAATATTCTATTGTGTATCTGTGCCGCATTTTTTTATCCTGTCTGGTTTTGATGGGCAGCACAATTGGTTCCATGTTTTGTGAAACATGCGTGTGCAGTTATCTTTTTTGTAGAATGATTTATATTTCTCCAGGTGTATTCCCAAAAGAGAGATTACTGGGTTGTATGGAAGGTCAATTTCTAGTTCTTTTAGGAATTGCCATACTGTTTTCCATAGAGGTTGAACTAGTTTGCATTCCCACCAACAGTGTAGAAGCATTCCCTTTTTTTTTTCTCCACATCCACATCCTCACCAGCATCTGTTGTTTTTTGTTGTATTAATGATGGCCATTCCTACTGGAGTTGGGTGGTATCTCAATGTGGTTTTGATTTGCATTTCTCTGATGATTAGTGAGACTGAGCATTTTTTCATGTGTCTTTTGGCTGCTCGTATGTCTTTTGCCCACTTTTTAATAGGACTGTTGTGGTTTTTTTGGCACATTTGAGTTCCTTGTAGATCTTGGATGTTAGACCTTTGTCAAATATGCAATTGGCAAATATTTTTTCCCATTCTTTGGGCTGTCTCCCTGCTCTCTTGATGATTTCTTTTGCTTTTCAGTTTTATGCGCTCCCACTTGTCAATCTTATCTCTTATGGCAAAGGCTTTTGGGGAATTGGTTGCCTATTCCTATTTCCATAAGGATGTCGCCTAGGTTTTCTAAGATTCTTAATGTTTGAGGTTTTATGTTTTGGCCTTTGATCTATCTGGGTTGATTTTTGTGTATGGTGATAGGTAGGGGTCCTGTTTCATTCTTCTGCATGTGGTCAGCCAGTTTTCCCAGCACCGTTTACTCAATAATTTCTCCTCTCCCCCGTGGTTGTTGTTGGAGCCTTTGTTGAAGATGAGTTGGTTGAGAAATTGAGGTTTTGCTTCCGGAATCTCTATCCTGTTTCATTGGTCTATATGCCTGTTCTTGTACCAATATCAGGTTGTTTTACTTATTGTAACCCTACAATATAGTTTAAAGTCTGGAAGTGTGATACCTCCTGTTTTGTTTCTTTTGCTAAGGATTGTTTTGACTATTCATGATCATTTATGTTTTCATATGAATTTCTGTATTATTATCATTAAACTTCTTAACCCCTCTCATCAATAAACCACACAGAGGCAGTCTTCTTGGGTCTAGATTGGAGGTCTGCAAACAGATAGTAAGAGTGTAGGTATTGTGGGCCATATGGTCTCTGCAGGGTTTTGTGGGCCATACGGTTTCTGTCACAACTACTTGTCTCTGTTGCTATGGCACAAGAGCACCTATAATTAATATGTAAACAAATAGGTGTTCCAGTCAAACTACACTTACAGAGACTAAAGTTTGAAGCTTACATAATTTTTATATGTCACAGAATCTTCTTTTGAATTTTTCCAAACATTTATAAATATTTAGCCCATTCTTAACTCACAGGCCACCCAAAAACAAGCAGCAATTTGCTTTGACCTGTGGCCACAGTTTGCCAACCCTTGGTTAAGAGTCTCCAGCAAACTTCTTTTTTTTAAGAAAACTCTATCAGAATCAGTCTGGTGCTGTACACCCAGCGGGTACTCAATAAATGTTAACTAACACTCCAGGGTAACTCGCAGGTACATGGTAGAGGAAACACCATGACCTGGAAGGAGCATGCGACTAGGGATTAGAAAACCAACCTGGAGTCCCAGATCATTATTTACGAACAGTAACCTTGAGACAGTCATTAATCTCCAGCTGGGCTTTGGTTTCCTATTCATTTGTCATTGCCAACAATAGACCATGGTATCCTTATGATAGGTGCATTTACTTAGATTGTGTTTATAAACCTGGCATTTTGCATGTGTTAAATTACTTCATCCCTAGGACAGTCCCTACAAGATAGATACTAATAATATCCTTATTTTACAGATGAGGAGCAGAGAGACTAGGTACTAAGCCCAAGGTCACATAGCTGGTAAGTGGAAAGGCCAGGACTTAAACCCATTCTGGCTTTGGAACCTGGTTTTTCTAGGTTATAATACCTTCTCTTAAACAAATGAGAAAGGTTCCCTTCCTCAGCAAAGAAACAAAAAAAAGGCAACCCCCCCTGAGTCCCCTCCCTCTGTGGGAACGTTTCTGTTCTCTCAGTAAAGTCTGCTTTCCCGCCTTCTGGTCATCCGTGTCCCTCATGTCCCTCATTCCTTCATCTGTGTCCCTCATCTCCCTCATTTCTCCTGGAAAAATAAAAAAACACACACATCACATCTCTTCATACTCTTGGAATTGGGGATGGGGGAGAGAATAAGGAATGTTAGCAATAAATTCCCAAGAAACCTAAGCTAAAAGATAAAATATGTAAATTACAACGATTTTATGAGTTAAGGATTATTATCAACCCCTTTCACAGAGAGAAAGTTGAGGCTTAGAGACATTAAATTGCCTGGACAGGGTATCAGAATGGTACACAGGAGATCTGGAGATTTAAACATAATCCACTGATCTCAGAGCCCAAACATTATCCTTATTGCAATGGCACTCTTACCACTATATTTGTGTGGGTACTATTAGTAACCTATTCAGCTATGTTATAGGCTAAATATGGCTTGAACACCAGGTCTGAGACTCTAACCACCATTTGACAGGAAAATGTGCTATGAGTTTGAAATAACTGATTGACACAGATTTTTCAATACAGTCAGTTGGTAAATATGGGGCTGCGTCTGTATCCTGGCACTTTGGAATAAGATTTGCTCTTTTAGGTTTGTTTGCTTAAGTGTTTCTCTGTCTTTCCCATATGTGGATGCTAGGAGACAATTTTCATTCCTCTCACCTCCCTAAAGTGCCCACCGCCCTGCTTTGCCCACAGTGGAGTCAGCAATCTGATGGGTGATGCCTGATCACTAGAGGAAGGGACTGTTTACAATGACAGCTCTCATCAGCCACCCCCAATTTTGCCTCCAACCATACTGGAGGAAGCAGAATAATCTATGATCATGTCTACAGGCACACACTGAGCTGTTACTGAGTTGAATTGAATTGAAAAGCTATAGATCAAGGTCAATGTGAGAGCTGAAAAGAAACATAAAGAGGCCAAGGAGTAGCTCTTGTAATCTCAGAAATGAAACTCCTTGACAAGGGCCTCTGTGTGAACCTTGCGGACACTGGGTGGATTGTCCAGTAGTAACAACAGTCCTTATTGAACTTGTCTTGTTCATTTGCTTTTGAGGCATGTGCTATATTTATTAGCAATGCTTATGAAGGAGTCTCCTCAATGTTGGATTAGCAACACCTTTCCCTGGAGTACTTTCTGTGGCTAGAGCTGTAAAGAGGGGTGAAAATGAGCTCAAGGCGGAGATCTGGGGCTGGCTTGCAGTGTGACCTTGCACAAGTCACTTTATCACCACGGTTCTATTTCCACCTCTGTAAAAATAACAGCGCTAATGCCTGCCCTCTTTCTGACTCTTAAAGATAAATCAATGTCTGAAAAGCGCATTGAGCTTTTGGATATAAAGGCAAGCATTTCTTACCATCATTAATTAACGTTTATTAATAGAAAGAATAGTGCAGAAAACCCAAAGGTGATCCAAAACAGTGATGAACAGACCTGTCGTATTATATTAGCAACTGTCACCCAGCAGGCAGTGGAAACGAACAGCTTCTCTCCCTGATACTGCAGTTTTTCTTCATACAAACTGATTCGTGTGAAATTCAATTTTTAAAAAACAAACTTGTGTGCCAAGTTTTATCCACTTTTTTCTTAGCAAGTGATACAGTTTTCTGAAAAGAGCTGTGGGAGGGAAATCTCACCTTTCTTCCTAATTTAACCACTGCTGAGCATACATGAACCTATAATAAGTAGGGGAACACCCATTGACCGCCATTACAGCCAGGGTTTAAATATGAGGACTTATTAATTTTTTTAACAGTGCATTACCTCTTTTCTCCTTCGTTGGGCTGTTTGGGCTGAAATAATTTGACAGCAGCCTTTGGTCTCGTCTGAGAGGTCTTGCTGGCTCTCTCTGTGCACCTGTCTGTCTGTGCAGTAAACCTGACTGTAGGACTCTCATCACAAATGAACTGTCAGATCATTACTACGGTTGATGCAATATAATCTGTCTTGAAATTAGACTCAGTCTGGCCAGGCTAGGCGCTCACTTGCCACGGAGGCTAATTCGCTCCTTGAATATGCATTCATGGAGATGTGCCTCAATTTGGAATCCAGAGGGAGTACACGTTAAGAGCAGATTTTCTGAATTAGCATGGTGAGAGGAAAGGGTCCTTCATTTAGACGGCTGCAGATGCCGCTCCCTCTTGTTCATTACAATTGCATTTCATCAGCTTTATGATGTCCACATGTCAATTGAGTGTGAGGATTTTGCACACAAAAGAGCCTCAGGGAAAACGACTCCACTAGCTAATCAGCTGATTATCATACCTCAAATGGGCTGCAGTGCTTGCTGCTCCCACCCTGTTTGGGCGAGAGCAGAATGGAAGATGAAGACTGCAGAGGAAGAGGACACTTCAGCCAGTTTGGGGAAATTAAAGAGGAACGTGTCAGCCAGAAGAAGGAAGAACTCCAAAGGCTGAAGTGAACGCCTTTGGAAAAAAAATGGGCGTTTGAAATAAAATGACTAATGTTTTTCTTTAAAAGGGTGCTGGTGGGGAAAGGGCAAAAGGTTAATTAACTATATTATCCTCCCGTTTATGCCCAGCTGTTCCGTAAAGCTCTGTCCGTCCCAGCCCTGGATTTTAAAACCTAGACTCAAGAACCCAGCCCTGCGTCAAGAAGAGCACCTTAGAGTAATTGAATTCATTTCCCTCAAGTAGAGGATTCACAACTGCCCTGGGCACCTTTTCACAGATTTCCTTGGACTGTTTGGGATTTAATTGATTAATCACAAGAAAATAATGATGGTAAGAGAAGAAAAACACATCCGCATGACACCACAATGGGTGCTGGATTGGGAATCTATTTATGAAACTCGCTAATTAAAATTTTGTCATCAGAGGTGTATTTTTCTAGCCTTTGCCAGGAGGAAATTACGGGTGGTCTTTTTTCCCTTTTTGTCTGAAATTTACCAAAGTTTTCTCCCAGCTCCCTGGGGTCTTCCTCAAGTCTATCTCACATGCAGTTAGAGCAGAGGCTGTCTTTTGCTTCACGGCGCGTCTGCCTTATGCTTTCATCAGAGGAGTCTAACTCACACAGATGCACTATTTAACAATGCCATCCCCTTCTTTCATCAGAAGGGGGAAGGTTGCAGAGCCGAGCCCTGCAGAATAAGGGGGGCAGGTCCCCTGTGATGGGCGAAAGCTGAACATCGGTGCCAGTTTCCATCTGTCATGATAGCCTATCTCCGAACCTTCAATCTGTCAAAAGCTCGCTGCCCGGCTGAAGGCTCCAGGAGATTTGGTGCACTAAACACATTTGACAACAGCATTATCACTGCAAGGAGCCAGCAAAATGCCATCAATGTGTTAATTGTAACTGGCTATGTAAAGTGTCACTTCCTATATCATTTAACACCAGCTTCGCCTCTTTTGCAGTTCCTAATTTTCTACAATTTATAAACATATGGATTGCTCTTGCAACAACAATGCCATCTTCTTAGCAGAGGTTTAATTTTGCTTGGATACACGGCAACCAAGCTTCTGGGGGGAAGCGGTGACATGGAAGGAGGCCCGGGAGGAGGAGGGGGGAAGAGAAATCAAGAGAAGTGTGGGGGAGAGGAGCGGATGGGGAGATGGGAGAGGCCAGCAGGAATCAAAGCGCTTCTCAAGGGGGCTGTTGTGATATTTTTTTAGATACGTAGAGTGGTGGTATTTTCTACGGGTGTGTTCTTGTTAATGGGTAAATAGTTCTGTTTCTCTTACAGAAGATGAAAAATGCATACCCAGGATTTTTGCAGGCAGGGAGTTTTCTTCCATCATCATAGGAACAGTTTTGTAATGGTAAACATGAGAGCAGCACATAAATAAATGAAAAATCCCCCTTGAAGGTCTGAATGGCTTTTTAGCACCCAAGTACCTAATATTCAATTTCTGGTACAACCAGGGCCAGGTGTTAAATTTCTCTAGTTACTGTCACTAATGCAAATTAGATTCTTTTTCTGCTCGTAAAAAATCAAATCCACATTAGAAATTAGCTATAAAATGTAATGACTTAAATGCTATAGTGTTTTACAAATCTCTCTGCATTTCTATGGTAGATAATGCTGTAAAACTGAGAGAAGATCATAAAATATGGTAGGAAGTTGAGTTATTTAAAGGTCTTTTGTGACTGCTTACTTAAAAATGTGATGTATTCTTTTGCTCATCTCCGTCCCTGTCCCCCTCCATCGTGGGAAATGAGCACATTTATGATTCTATTTTTTACAAGCAGAGAAGTAATCAAATCCATTTTTGAATGATGCTGCAAGAGCTGGAAAGATCATTTGCATTATTAAAAAAAAAAACACTCAGAGAAGTTTACAACACCTTTGCAACTTTCAATCATTGGTATTGCAACCATCCTGAGGGAAGTTTGGAGCAGTTAAATAAGGAGCCTAATTAGCATTTTTAAACTCTTTATTAACAGATTTACCCAGAGGGATGTTTCATAGTCTTCACCCACTACCCTACCCCCATTTTCCTGTACAAGAATATCTAAAAGCAAAAGAGAAATTTCCCTTTAAAGTGGAGTATTAAAAAAATCCTATCATACACAGCAGAGCACAAATGAAGTGGGAAGAACACAAACGCTATGCATTTATTCACATTTAAATCCTAGTGGCATACCACACACTCAGCCGCCGAATGCATATTTTACTCCACCTCTGCTAATTTAAGTCCTTAAATTAAATTCATAATGAAACTTTAGGCCCCAAATGAATCGGATGTTTCTTACAAATCAAAGAAAGTCATGATCAACATTTTCAAACTCAGCTAAAGAAACTCAGATTCTACTCTATCAAAAAGATACCTGCACACACATTTATTGCAGCATTATTCA
>CAUYQG010114098.1:0-80059 GCA_963574415.1 Tarsius wallacei
GGGCCCCGTCTTCGCGCTCAGCCGCGAGCCGCGAGCCCCGCGCTGGCTGCCCCGCTGAAATTCCGTGCCCCAGCCTTCAGGGTGCCGGTCGGCTGCTCCCCTCACCAGAAAATCCTGGGCAGGGAGGGCAGGTCGTCGAAAATGGAAACGCCACAGTGAAGGGGCCCAGGGCTACCTGGTGAAAAACCTCCCCGGAGCGCGGACGGGGATACCGGAGCGCTCCGCTCTAAGCATCCGGCCCCTGCTCCGGCGCTGCGCGCCCGCCCTGCCAGGTCCAGGACGGCCAGAATTAAGGGTTTCTTCCCGAGACCCCGGCCCTGGCGCCGAAACCGGATAAATCGGGAATTCGCTGGACCCGGAGACCCGACCCGCCTCCCGCGTCGCGTTCTGCTTCCCGGCTTTAGGCGCGCCGCGAAAGGCAGGAGACGCGCGCACTGGGTGAGTGTGTCCCGGCCGCCCTTCGCCGGGGCCAGCACGACTGCCGCCGTGCGTGGGGTTCAAGTGAGTCGCACCAACGTGGGCGCGGCCAGATTTTTCTCGATGTTGGAAGGTAGAATGTTTGTTTGCCTCCAGTTAATCTAAAAATCCTCCATTCTCCTGAGCCCTCGGGGAAGGTGGGGTAGGGCGTAGTCTTGGGTCGCCTATTTTTAATAAAATGAATGAATTTCAACTAAAACTTGAACTTAAATATATGCACTGCGGTGCCGGGAGAGTCCCTCTGCAGCTCTGTCCAAGAAGCCTGCTCTCCGCAGAAAACATTCGACCGCCTAGGGAGAGAGCCAGGCCGCACCTCACCTCTGCGCCTCACCGCCCAAATCGGGGGCTGGGGACTCGCGCCCACTTTGTCAGTGTCCCCGTCGTGTTAGCACGCGGTGAGGGCACACTCGGACGTGGCTCAGTGGGGAACGTTTCGAGGCCACCAGGCACGGGCCGTCTCGGGTCCGTGCAGACCAAGGCTCCCTCGGGCGGCCAAGGCGGGACCAACATACCCGGCTCTCTAGGTGCCCGCTGAAATCGAGCCGGCAGCGCCCTCCCTCCGTGCCCCAAGAGGCCCACGGCTCCCAGCGTGCCTGGCTGCGGCCCTCTGCGTAGGCACCAAGGAAAGCGGGCCAGGCTGGGCGGCCCCCGCCCCGCCGGTGTGTCCCCTCTGGTCTGCCTGAGCCGCGCTGTAGACGACTGAGACCAGAGTCTCAAGAGAGTAGCCCACTGAGACCCCGCTCTGCGGTTCCAAACCTCTCGTTCTCCAGCGGGCGTCCCGCCTCAGTCTCAGAGTCTCTGGGACTGGGGCTTTGTCTGGACAAGCGCGCTCCTCTTTGTCCCTGTGCCTCTGTCTCTGTTGAGGTCATTCCCCATCCCTGAGCTTGGACTGAGACATCTCTGCCCGTCTGTCCCTGGGCTCACGCCCCCCGAATCCGTTACTTTGCCTCTCTCCCAGCGTAGCCACTCCCTCCTCTGCTCACCCCCCCAGCCACCCCCCACCAAAAAAAGTTGGAAACAGTGCCACCCCCACCAGGCTGAGGGTGCGGGACGGAGACGAGTAGTTGCGGCGGCGTGGAGGCCAAATCAGTGCGGCCAACCCCACCTCGCGTCCGGCCTCCCGCACCGGCCCTTGGCCCCATAGCCTCCAGCTCGTGACTGCCCCGCGCACGGCTGCTGCTCCGTGCCGGTAGGGGGAGGGTCCGGATACCCGTGCCAAGACCCCCCCGACAGAAGTGCACAGCAGTACGCAGGGCCTGCCCGCACCCCTAAATGATGGGGGCAGGGGAGGGAGGCTGTGTACCCAGGCCCATCGACAGGGAGTCGGACACGCTGGAAGCGTACAAGAAGTGGGAGAAGTGAGGAATCCAGGAGAAGCAAAGAGGAGGCCACGAGACACAGGAGTGGAGTGAAGCCCCAAGCTTAAGGGGAGGCCGCAAGACATGAACAGCACGGGGCCCCCAAGACGAAGGGGAGGCCGTGAGACACAGGGGCGGTGCGGAGTCCCAAGCCTCGCTGAAGGAGAGCGAGGATTTGCGGTCGCCAGGACCTCTCTACTGAACCCCTAGTTGTCTCTAGCCGCTAAAACTCCGATTTGAGGCTTTCGCCCCAAAGCGGCCTCCTTTGTACCCGCCCCAGGTTGGGACAGAGGCCACGCGTTCCGGGATTCTTCGGTTACAGATGGCGACGCAGGCAACCCTGCGGGGTCCCAGCGCGGAGCCTTGGGCGCTCGATGTGGGGGTGGCGACGGAGGCTGTTCCCCGAGGGAGCGCGGAGCCCGCTGCCGGCGCCCGCGGTGATGTTGGCTGCGCTGCGGTCGCTCGCCCTGCTCAACATCGGGACCGCTCGAGAGAGGCCTGCCGAGCCGTCCGCACGCCCGCAGATCAGAGCTGTGCTCTGGCATCCGCTTCAGCCCGAGGGCGCGCCGTTCGCCCGTCGTTTCCCCGGGCGTTGCAGGTGGTTGGGGAGCGAATCCGTGCGCGAATGGCGCGGTTAGGCGTGCGGGAGGTGCATGTCAGTGTGGAGGGAGTTGTGTGGGGAGCGCAGAGCGCGGGACGCGGGAGCCGGAAACTTGCAGCCTCAGCCCTGTGGTCTGCAAAGTCATACTGCCCTGGGTCGCCCAGCATCGTTTGGTGATCCTAAGGACCCCAGGAGTAAGTTGTGCTAGTGTGGTTTCCGAGTCGGGGCCCCTAGGAGCCTGTTTCTGCATTGGCATCACTCGGATGTCGTGTCACCTGTCTCTTTCAAGGAGCCCTGCGGCCTCTGCCGCCTTTTCCGAGGCTCCGTGGAGGTCTTCTGTGGCTCCCACTTCCTCGGAGCCTCCTGAGATCTGTGGCTTCCAAGAAGAGGCAGGCGAGTGTCTTGCCCTTCCTTTTCCTCTTTCTCAAAGACAGCCGTAACTCGCACCTTCCCAGCCTCGCGCAACCGCTGTCAGATTCCAACCCAGCACTTCCAATAGGCATTCTTGGGGTTTGGGGTTCTGGTGGCCGCAGGCAGCCAGAGGACCCAGCGGGTCCCGGCGGGAGCCAGAGTTTCGCTGACTGTGCAGAGTCCTCACCCTGGCTGCCTCCCCTGGGGATCAGGGACACCTCCTTCCATACACACACTTGGGAGTGGGAGTGTATTCTCAAAGCTGTCTCATCTGTTTCTTTTGACTTTGTTTTAATGTGACTAATAAAAAATATTAGATTGCATATGTGGCTCACATTCCATTTCCATTGGACGGTGTCACGAGGTAACCACGGGAGTATTGCTTCCAGTAGAGATGGGATGCTCCATGATAACCCTCTCATTTGTACAGGAATTTGCAAAGCCTTTTTTACCATTTACTTTTTCATTCAACTCTCACAACTCTGTGAGGTGGCAACTATTCTTGTCTCTTTTACAGAGATGGGCAGGCAGGCAGGTGGGTGGATGCAGATATCCAGAAGTGCCCTGAGAGTTTTTTATATACCAGCTCATTCCATCTTCACAGCTGCCCTGAGAGGGTCAGGTTGTCCCCATCATACACAAAGGATGAGGGTCCAGAGGTTAAGTGAGCTCTTGAGAGTGACACCAAGTGATGAACTGGAGCTTCTGGTCCAAGCCCACGCGCTGAATGCCAGGAAGTGTGTGGTCTCCATCCATCTGGGGAGCATCCCGGGGGACCCAGGTGTCCACACATGTCTCCAACCATTTTCCAGGGTCAGGATTTCCAACTCTCCACAGGTTTCATGATTCTGTTCAGGTCACAGCTGAGCCTCTATCAAGTCCCAGTTCCCTGCTGAAGACTCTGTTATAAGGGCAGCATCTAATGTGTCTTCTTGTCAATGGCAGTCAACCTTCTCTTCCCCTTTTCTCCTCCCTGACTGTGTGGGGCTGGGGCGAAGCCTAGGCAGGGGGACAAGCCCAAGGAGAACAATTTTGCCAAGTCCTCTCATCCTGTACTCTACCCTTGGCCTCAGCCTGACCTCTGATCCTGGCCTTGGTCTCTGATCCTGCCTCTGGTCTGAGTTTAGCCTTGAGCCCCAATTACTCTATCTCTTAAATATCAGGAGAGACAGAAAGGAGAGTGAAGGGGAGGGGAGGGGGCTCTGTGCTGATGAGAAGCTCGCTGCCACTCAAAGCCACTGTCCAGTGAGGGATGACCAGGACAATTCCATTCCCACCACTGCCCCTCCCTGACCCATGACCCCAGAGCCAGTGTTAGAGATTCTGAGACCTTATTACTGCTCCCCAGGACTGAGGATCTCACCTCCCACAACCTGACTCTCGCCTGTCTGTCTGTCCTTCCACCTCAGGATCTCTCTGCTCCTAAATATGGCGTCTTCACCTTCACTCACACCCCCCTCACCTTTGCTTAGAGGACTGTAGAGGCTTTGCTCTGAATTTCTGCTTCTCTATGGGGCAGTGGAACCAGTTTTTCTGTCATATGAATCTGATCATTCTGTCTTTCTGCCTTGCCCCCTGGCTTAAATAAAAATCCCTTCAATCCCACTTGGAAAAACAACCAAAGTCCTTAGCATAGCCTTCAGGTGCTGATGATCTTCCCTGCCAGCTTCTCCCACCTCATCTCTCATTGCATTCCCCTTCCCAACAATGCCTCAGGCACACTAACTTATTTAAGTTTTTCCATAGCCCAGGTCGAGTCCTGCCACAGGGTCTTTGCATATGCCATTTCCTTGCCTATAATGAGTCAGTCTTTTGATTCTGAATAACTGAGGCAGCCGAGGTGGCTGTGGGTCTTCCCAGGCCTGGAGGTACCTAGAGATGGGAGTGAGAAGAATAACCCACTAGTGAGGACAAGGTCCTGGTCATTCTAAGGGAATCGCACACTGGAGTCACAGGGCAAGACTTGTACCTCCAGCCCTTCCTTCTTCAACCTGGGTCAGGGCAGACCTCAAGTTGGGAGAGGCCTTCGGATATAACACAGGGATGTTCAAGGAAATGGTTACATCAACTAATTCAAATATTTTTCACTTAAGAAAATGTGTTACAAAGACAGATTCCCAAGACACAGCCCGATTTTATAGGCCTGAGTAGAGCCCAGGAATCTGCATTTTAATAAGTTTCCTAGGTAATTCTGATGCATAGAGTCCAGGAAACACACTTGGAGAGATAAGATGGAATTTGACCATGAGTTCCCAGAGGAAGTCTCTGGGAGCTGGAGTTGCCTCTGTGTCCCCAGGAGCCAGTGCAGTGCCCACACCAGGAAGAACTCCATTACAGGTGTGGAATCCGTGAATAAATGAAGTTAATAACTAGGCAAACACTGACACTTCCTTACAGTGTGATGCCTCAGAATCCTCAGCCCTATCCTCACACTTCTTAGCCCTCTCCTCTCCCTTATTAAAATTCATTTCTGACCCAACCCATATTCCTTCCTTCTGAGACCAGGGACCAACTCAGAGGACATTTGTATGATCTGAGTCATCCCACCCCACTGGCCTCCCCACTTTCCTCCTCCTTTGTCTAGATGTTCTTCAGGGACCTGGGGTTCCAGCATCCTATGACACACTCATTACAGCTTGGGGAGCAAACTTCCCGGTACAGGGACGCGGGTGGCACTCTCTCACTGCCCTGGATCTGCTGCCTCCGCTGATGTTGTCTGGCTGTAATGGGTACTGCTGTGGTCATTCAATCACTTTTCCCCCTTTCTTCTTTTTAAATGAATGATGCAAGACCACTTTCTCATGAAAAAATGCAACAGTGTAGTTTTAACATCTATATCTAGAACTACAGCTTGCTTTTTATTTTTACTCAGCAACTTCTGTGTCAATACATCCTGATCAACTTCTTTCTTTTTAACTAATGCAGAGCATTCCACCCACTGGTTGCCCTGCAGTATTCTGTCCAGTCCACACTGATGGACATTTAAGCTATTTCTAATCTTTTGTTACTGAAAACAATGCTGCAACTCACAGCGTTTTACATGCTTCTTTTTGCACACAAACAAAAATCTATCTAGGAAGCAAGAAATAAAAGTGCTGGGTTGAAAGATGAGTAAACTTTCAATGTTAATATTGTCAAATTAGCCTCCAACAAGATGATATCTACATAATCTCCCATCAAAAATATATGAGGGTAATCTGTTTCCCCACAGCCACACCAACAATGGGTTTTATCAAGGTTTTTCATTTTTGTGTCAATGTTATAACCAGTGATGGGAGCTGAGGGGTCAGGGATGGACATGGCTTGTTTCCTCCCCTCCAGAAAATTGCAAAGCTCCCCACTGTCACATGAGGGGTATTGTGATAGCAATGCATTCACAGTGCTAGGGGATCCCAAGCAAATGAGCCTTTGGTTCTACTGGGGAGGAAGGGAGGAATGGTGGATAAGGCTGCTGAAAAGAGGTGAAGTCTTTGAAGGCCGAGCAGAAATTTGTCGGACACGTCAATGCCAGATGATATGGTGGTGGGACCAGTTCATGCAGATGCATGGAGCAAAGGCACTGCCTCGTGCTCCTGCAGAGCTGTTTCAGAGAAGCTGGAGATAGAGCTGAAGGTTTCTGCAGGAGCCTACACTTGCAGTACCTTGACTGCTGTGCCAAAGAGTCAGAACTCTGTCCTGAGGGCTAGCAGATCATCTCTACATGGGCGGGCATCTTTTTTTTTTTGGTTGACTGTTAGGCACATAGTAAATATTTATGGAAATGAGAAGAATCTCAGAGGTATTCAAGCAACATGCTTGGTTCCTTCCTTGCTCACGGAGACAAGGTGGGCTCAATGCCAGGGACAGTGAACCAGGCTCCCTTCTGGACACTGGAGACATGGCGCAGACAGGCCCAGCTCAGGACTCATTCTCTGGGTTTCAGGCCCCTCCCGGCCTTGTGCCAAGTCCCTTTCACCTCTGCCCGTTAGAGATTGCTTTTGGATTCTGTGTTGACAACCTCTGTTTCTGTGTTTGGAGCGGCTGTTCAGTGCCATTTCCTGATTTAATATCAGCACCAGCGCAGAGCAAGGATGCACAGTTAGCAGTTTTTGCTCCAAGTATTTTTCAAGTTCCCTTTTGATGTAAGGGTTGGGTTTGCAGCTTCCCAGATCTAGTCGAGCAGGGAAGGAGAGATTGGGAGCCAGAGGTGGAAGAAGAAGAGGAGAGGACCCTGAGAAGATTCAGTCAGTCCTTCTGTCCTGAGAGGCTTCAAGCGCCTTTCCACAAGGAGATGGCAGAGGCTCCACAATGACACGGGGACAGGCATTAGCCTCTAGTGTCTGCTGGAAGCTGTGGCCTCTGAAGCAAGGCTACCATCACCCTTCCATGTGGGCATAGAGATGTACACATGCCTGTGAAGTTATGCCTCTGTCACAAAAACAAAGGGCTGAAAAGCCTAAATTCGTTAACATGGTGCAGTTCAAAGCATCAGGAAATGAAAACAAAATTGGTCCAAAGAAAAATTCACAGTGGGGACAGGTCCCAGCGGTGCTTAATCTTTTTGGTTTGGCTTTTAACTGAGCATCTACTATGCCCAAGGACTTCTGCAGGGCTAAGTGCTGAGAACACAGACCAAAGAGCTCACCTTCTGGTGGGAACAGATCTTTGTCACTATGTTATTGCCAATGCAGCAACGGAAGGATGCTTGGGGCTGTGCATTCATACACACACACACACACACACACACACACACACACGAGAATGGACATAGGGAGAGATGGTCTTCACCAGAGACTTGGAAGGCCCACGATAGACCACTGCATGACTAGCTGCTAGGTCTCCTTCCAACTCCTCCCACCACCTGCCTGTGGGACTCTTCTTCTGGACTCTGTGTCATTTGGGGTCTTCTGAGAAGCAGAAGGCACAATGGAATGAGATATGCAAGAGGTTTATAGGGGAAACACCTGTGAAGAATAAAAGGTGGGGAACACAAGGAGAGGCAGGGAAAGCCTTCAGATCAAATGCAGGGTGGTGGTGGTGGTGTAGATTTGGAGGAAGAGTCTGCAACGCCGGCCACTCTAGGGACATTGCAGCCAGGATCATGGAGAATTCTGCATCTTGTAGAAATGGGAAGCCACTAGCACCACCCTACCACGTCTGTGCTGTGTCGATGGCTGGAGGCAACCAGGTGGAGCACAGCCTCAGCTCACACACATTGGTGCAGCCCAGGGTGGCAGCTGGGGCCAATGGCTGATGATGCTCCCACAGTGTTTCTCTTGAAAGGGACTTAAGCAGCTCATTTCCATAGCTGCTCCACCTCCTTCCTCCACCCAGTTGAGGCAGGCTTCCTCAAGTAGTGAAATTAACAGCAGCAAGCATCTTGTTTTCCACGTGTGAAGCACTGTGCTATATTTAGCTTGCATTATCCAAGTCCTCTACGATCACCGTAGGAGATAGGTGCTATTATCATCATCATCCCATATTATAGGCAATGAGGCTGAGGCTCAAATAAATTAAATCCCTTGCCAGAGGCTAACCTAGCAAGTAGCAAATAAAAGGCTCAAAGCCTGTTTGGCTCTAACCATTGCTCTAGACTGCTTTGGCCAAGCTTGAAAAGGATAAGTGGATGGCTCATCTCTCTCTCTGCCCCCACCTCTCCTGCTGCTGACCCTTGGGAGTTGTTAACAGCACAGCCCCAAGAAGGCCCTTCTGGTCCCATCAGGACTGATGCCAGCCCACTCCAAGTTGGCCTGCCGGTAAGGTCCAAGCAGAAGGCCCAGAATGCTCACCTGAAGTAGGCTCAGTGCAGCAGCCACATCTGTCTTTCTCCTGTCACCTCCTCCAGAAAGCCACCCTGGTGGACCCATGTTTCCTTATATTCACTGTGCCCAAAACATCTGTTATATCTGTGTCCAAGACCAAGCTCAGCCTCTCCAGTACCAAAACCAGGTATAAGTCATGTCAGGGTCCCTAGAACCCAGCACATGGGACTGGGTACTGAAGAGGTGGCAATACGTGGACATGGTGCTTGGACAAAGGAACACCAGCCTGGGTGTCAAGAAGACATGCTTGGAGAGCATTCAAAAGCGCAGCCTGCACTCCCCAGCCTGGCCGCCAGGGGCCTCATCAGCCCCCAGGCTTCTCACTTCTGCTTAGCAAGTCAGTGCCTCCCACCACCACCCAACTTCTCTTTGGGGGTCAGGCCCAGGCTTGTCCCCTTGCTTTCCAGGCCTCAGTATCTGCTCAGCTGCCAGTGGCCCAGTGGGTAGCCCCAGCCAAGGAGGAGAGTTATTTTTATTTATTTCTTCTTAATCATGAACTTAATTTAGCTGCTAATCAGGTTACCATGGTGACTTGCACTGGATTTATAGCAGTTTCCTAAAGTGCCGTTTTTGCACTCTTTTGGGTAAACGAATAAAATTTGGGTGGATGCGCAAAGCGCATAAATATTGGGTGTCCTAGAAAAAGGTCAGACGCATTCATTTTGTGTTTGCCTTTTTGCCCTGCCTAATGTGCTTAAGAAAAAACCATGACTCTGGGCAGATCCCAGGATCCTCTCTTCTGCTTTCACTTTAAAATCTTCAATAGATCCCTACTGCCATCCATGTAAGGCCTGAAATTTTTGCAATGCTTCTAGACCTGCTCCTGCAGCCTCCTCTCCCTAATGCTCTACCTTCCAATTCCCCCTGTGCTGTTTCCTGCACACTCCTGCCTCTATGTCCTTGCTTGTTCTGTGCCCTGGGCCTGGAAAGCCCTTCCCAGACAGCAGGAGAACCCTAGCCCTCAGAGATCGCTAGAATGATTAATTCCTGGCTCCTCTCTTCTGGGAGTGATGGTAGCCTGGCTTGTCTTGGGATCACTCCTATCCCAATGTGTTATTTGAGAACACTTTTGAGCACTCTTACTGGCCCCACAAGCACTCTGGCAGGGGTGGGAGGTACAGCGCTGGCCAGCCCAGGAGAGTGGGGAAGGGGAGCGACAGGGAGAGGAAATGAGGTGTATTTCGACAGCTTTCTGTATCTCACTGTATGGGAACCTCACCTCATTTCCCATCGGGTGGCTGCAGGGAGAGGGAGGCTCATTCCATTTCCCCTCTGTGTCTCACCCCATGGGATCAGAAGCACTCCTGCCTTAGGCCAACTGGAACCCCTCTGCCCCCACCCCATGGCTCCCAGAAAGGAGAGTGTCTTCAAGCTGGAGACCACAATTTCCAGGTTTCCCCTGAGGACCTTGGGGCCGTCTGCCAATCAGTCCTGGGATCAGCCACAGTCCATTAGCAAATGCCCAGGGCTTAAGGCGCCAACAGAGCCACCCGGCGTCGGCGCCAGCTCCTGCTCTGGGAACCCAAAGCTACCTTCAATTATTGTTTTGGCCTTTGTAACCAGACAAACTGGACCCATGGACCATGGGCTGGTTCACTAGACTCTGAAACCCCTCCAGCCTCCAGCCTTGGCACCCTGAACTCACCAGGCACCTTCACGTCTGGGTATAGGTGCAGGCCCAACAGGAGACCAATCTCCGAGGCTCCTAGGTCACAAGAATAACAACCTGACCTTCAACCCCTTTGTAGCAACCCATGCTGTAGATAAGGTTGTGTGAGCTCATTAAATTACTGTCCCTCTCTGAGCCACACGTTCCCATCTGGAACATAGGACTGTAGTCATAGCAGAAGCTCTGGCATTTATAATCATAGACCTATTTTTACTTCTAGCCTTTCTGAACTTGGAGTCAGAAGAACTGGGTTCAAATTCTGGCTCTGCACCTTTATTTGATTTTGCTGAGGCCAGGGAAAAGGAAAGGTTGGTTCCCAGAATGCCTTTGCGAGGTTGAGGTTAGCAGGCCGAAAATTCTAAAATAGTGACCAAGAAGGGAATGTCAGTGATACACCAGACTAGTCTTAAATGGCTGCAGCAACTTCAGTAGGCATAAATATACCTCTATTTGTACCCCCAGAGGAGTTCTGGACAAAATGACTTAGGGGCAGACTGCTCCTTCTAGCTAAGCATGGAAAAACCCAGGGATTCAGACACAATCACCCAAGGCTTGAGAGAGTCTGGGTTTCTAATCCTCATTCAGTGGCAAATTTACCGTGTAATCTTGGGCAAGTCACATAACCTTTCTGGGCTTCAGAGAGTTTTTCTGGAGATATCAAACCCTGCCTAAACGAGAGTGGGACCTTACATTCCCCAGACCCATCCTTCAGCATATGGGTTTATCAAGCTGGTTCTGACCTATCCAACAGTAGTTGGGGGCAGGTAGAGATTATGACTGTGTTAAAAGGCTCAGAGTAAGGCCCAGTGAACCCTCTAGTCACTGGAAGATGCCACATTCCACCCCTGCACACGTCTTAAGGTGGGAATTAACAGGTGCCCACTCCTGGAAACGCCTCAATTTGCATCCAGCCTGGAGGAAAGCAGGAACTCCTCGCTAGTCTGGTGTAAGTCACACAGCACTGTGTTTAAGACCACAGGCTCTGGAGCCTGACTGCCTGGGTTCAAATCCCAACTCTGCAATTTACCATCCACATGGCCTTGGGCAACATACTTAACCTCTCTGTGCCTGCTCTTCCTCACATGAACTAAAGAACTCATTGGATTGTTGGGAGGATTAAGCGCACATGTACACACTAAGGACTTAGTGCTGCGTAATGATAATAATGTACCAAACATCTCCCCTGTGTGTGAGTCCTCAAAGCAAATATTATTAGGATTAGAATCCCAGACTCTCTTAAGCCTTGGGCGATTGTGTCTGGATCTCAAGAAAACTGAAACTCAGAGAAATTAGCCATCGTACCTGGGCCTGATGCTTTGTATCAGAGCATGTGTCTTCAACCTTGCTGTTCAATATGATCAATGCTCTCCACTGACTTATTTTGCAAAACAAGTTCATATAGCAATGGAAATAGAGAAGGGAGTTGGGACTTAATTAGGGCAGAGTGAGCCAGGGATCAATCTTAACATCGTTAGAGGAGAGACGACTAGATGTTAGGATGCAACAAGGACTATCACAACACTGTCTACAAAGGCTTCTAGCCAGAAATCGACATGATCAGGCCTTGGATCTAACTGCCAGTTTCCAGGAAACTCAAGGGATGGCTGAACCTGTTCAACAACACCACAAGGAGGCAATCCGCTGGACCCAGAACATGAAACAGTCTGCAGGAGAAAGGAGACAGATTCATCAAGACACAAACGGCATTTTTTTTAAAAAAGAGAAAATAAATGACATTTTAAAATGTGAAGAGAAAAGGAACTGTTATAGGAAAAAACTTAAGAGACACATCAATCCAGTGCCGTGTTTACAGCCTGGCTCAGACAAACTAAATGTAAAAAGACATTTTTGAGACAATGGGGAATATTTGCTTCTTGGCCAAATATTAGATATTCAAGGAACTGTTCCTTTTATTTTGTTAGATATGATCATGATGTTGTGGTTGTGTTAAGAGAAATTGTAAGTCCTTATCTATTAGCAATAGTCCCTAAAATATGTATCCATAAAATGAGATGATGTCTGGGATTTGTTTTAAATACTCCAACAAGAGGATGGGGTCAAAGCTGTGTGTGGGTTTACTGTGATTTTCTCTTCTTTTGTATGTTTGAAAAATTTCACAATCAAAAGTTTAAAAGAAAAGGTAAGGCAGAGGATGCAGGCAGATCACTAAGTGGGAAAAGTTACAAGTGCAGGTTTCAGAAACTTTGGTGAGAGAGGTTTGGTCCCACACAGATGCAATGGGCAGACTCCTCAGTCCCTCAGCAATCCAAAAAGTGGCATGTCCCTCACCCATTCTCAGGCCTCCTGAGGGAAACTGAGCCTTTCACCCCACCCTGTAATGCATTTGCTCATTCGCTCATTCATTCTTCAATTCATCCATCTACCCATCCATCCATTCCCTTATGCAGTCAACACACCTATTTTTGAGAACCTACAATGTGCCAGACTAAGAAAGGCACTGAGGATACAAAGGTGATCATCCTTTCCTGGTTCACTGACAGTAAAGGCAAGAGGAGAGTAAGAGGTTTGTTAAATCCTCCATAACACAAACACATCTTCGCAAACCCTGAATAGTCTGAAGAAGGAAGGGGCTTGCATGCCATCAAGGAGCTTAACATGGGGGGGGACATGACTCGGTGGTTAAGGAAAGTTCCTCTATAACATTTAAGCTGAGACTCGAATGAAGAGGAGACAGTCACGTCAAGAGCCCAAGGAAGGATATTCAGGCAAGAGAGAATGTCCTGGGGTAGGAAGGAACCAGAGATTTTCAGGAATGTTCAGTACAGGAGTGTAGCCAGAGCAGAGTGGGAAGCAAGACCCACAAGCTGGGAGACATCCGGTCTCTTAACTGCTGCTCTTGAACCAGAGAAAACACTCGCCCATAAACAGAACTTGTCATGTAGAAACAGAGGCTGTGGGCAGCTGACAAGTACTCTCACAAGTTATCAGGACAGGAATTGGGAAAGTGTGTGTGTGTGTGTGTTGTCTAGAGAAAATGTTCCACTTCCTTAAAGAATTTTAATTTGGGTCCAGGGTGGAGAGAAAGGGAGGATGGCTGCCCTGGGGCGGAGAAGAGGCTACTACAAAGGGAACCACTGGAATCGCTGAGTAAGTAATACTCCCAATTAGACATTTAAAACCCAATGGTGAAAAGCAGGCTTGTTCTCCACTCAGGCCCTCCCTCCCTCAGTCAGCTCCAGTCAGGGAAAAGAAGTCGTAGCCAACCGTGGGGATGGTTGTCCAGTGATTTATGGCCCTGAGACAAAGGCTCCCAAGGAAAGGCCCTGCAAAACTCAGACATGTTGTTGGAACAATTAGAGCCCATCCATCTATTTGAGTCAACGCAGTATTCGGAAAATGGGCCTGGGACAGGGCTGGCCTGGGTTGTGCACCAGCCCTTCACATGGGACTTTCTACTGGCAAACAAGCACAAAAGCCTGACAGCTGGCGGGGATAAGCCCCATTTTTCAGATGAGGAAAATGGAGCTCTCAGAAAGAAAGATAACTTGCTCAAGGTCACCAGCTAGGAGATTCAAACTTACGCCTATTTGAGCCCAGGGCCACAATTTTTTTTTTTTTTTTTTTTTTTTTTTTTGGCGGGTGAGTGAGGGAGATGTATCTTGTGGTCTCCCTGGCAATTTCTGCAATTGCTTAGGTTGGCTTTTTCCTTGCTCTTTCTTCAGTTTTCCAAGATTGGGCCAGACAGGAGGGCTTAGCTCTCAGCTCTGAATTCACTCTAAAAAAACCAAGCTGGTGTATCCAAAACCAATAGCAGGCTTCTCTCCTGAAGAGTCAAATGCTTACTTCCTCCTCTGGAATGATGATTCCATAGGGACCTGGGAGGGGTCAAGGGTGACAGGCCTCTGCCTCCAAACTGCATGCAGTGCTCTGGTCCCTAATGAGAGATGCATGTGAAGAAGTAGGCCTCAGGGCACATGCACATCCATGAGATGATCCCAGAACCTACACACCAAAAGGACTGCGTCTCGTCTCTGTGACCCCGGCACTGTGTCTGATCCAGAGACACACACAGCAAATGTTTGCTGAAAAAATGAACAGACCTTTGGCATTGGAGGTGTTGCAACAAACCCTACTTTAGAAGAATTTTTTAAATGACTTGATGGGAAAATGCTTATGGTATAATGTTCATTGTAAAAAGAAGATGATACAACCATATAGCAAAAAAAAAAAAATCCCACAAAATCCAGTATACATTTAATCAAGTAAAGTAATATGCATGTATTTGTGCACTGCAAAAATTCTGAATGAAAATATAAACCAAAATATTCATAGTCCTATCACTGTGCAGTTGGCTTATGTGTAGTTTTATTTGCTCCTTAAACTTTTTCTCCAAAATGTATTAAAAGAACATGTGCTATTTTCACAATAAGAAGACTGCAACTATTTTTTCAATAATATATTTTTCAAGTAATAAAGTTTAGAGTACCACCTGCCTCTCTGAACCCAGAGCTGGCTGCTGGGTGCCAGGCAAGGCTCTGATATTGTATGAGCTTGAAGAGAGTTCCTCTGGTCCACAGATCCCAAGACCACAGGACCCAGGCCGTGGCACCAGCATTTGCCCATTCTCTGCCCAGTACCTTAGGATGAAGAGCGTGGATGCTGGGCCTAAGAGTCATCTGCCAAATCCTCACCACAACCAAGTACATTTCTATGACTCCTTTTTCCATAAGCAAGTCAGTAAATCAAAGCACATCTCGTACGCAAGGTGGGCCCTTTCTGGTAAAACACAAAAAAACTTAATCTTTGGTCCAGAAGCAGTAGATTGCGGCGGCAAGTCGGCAGCCAAAACCATTAATCTTTGCTGCGTTCCCCAACTGGCCTGAGTAGTAAAGAAGATAATACCCCAGCAGAATCAGTGACCCACTACAAATTGGTCCTGAAAGGTCCACCAGCATAAATAGACTTTTGCTGATCCAACACTTGTTAGGAACCCCAACAAAGAGACTATTGGCTCATCTGATGAGCCGCTTGCAATGGGCCCTTGCAATGGCTGGTGATGGATGACCACCCTCCCTTGGAGGGGAAGATGCAGCTCCTGGTATGGGGCCCTTTCTCATCTTAAATTTGTCCTCAATAAATCACAGGTGCAGAGAAGCCGGCATCAGTTTCATTACACCTACATGCTCCAGTATCAATCACGCCACCATGGCGGCCTGTCTGGGTGCAGTTCATTTCAAGTGGCTGTTTCTGTCCTGATTCCGTTTCCACCGTGATGCACGCCTCCAAGGGGCTGGGCCCAGAGGGTGGGAGGAAGAAGCGTCTCTCTAAAGGCCTCTTCTTCTTGGCCTCGGCACCTATTCCCTCCTCCTTCTCCATTAACCAGTCCCCACATGGGTGCCATGGTGAAGTCTGTACCCAGTGTCTGTGCAAAGCACTGAAGCTTTAGAATCAGAAAGACTTGTTTTTGGATAATGAATGGGCCTGACATTTGCCAACCCGGAGCAAATCATTTTACTTTGCTGAGGTACAATTTTTTCATCTGGAAAATGGGACTAATGGCACCTACCTTTGGAGATTAAATATAGCAATGTGTAAAGAGCCTGGCAAGGGCTGGGTGCACAGTGGATCTTCCGCTGATGTCAGTGCCAGCCCCCGCTCACTCCTGACTGGGATACTGTCTGAAGAGAAGGTATTGCGGGGGTGGCTGATTGTGCTTTCCCTTTGGTACCCAGGCCCATGAGAAAGTGGAAACTCTGTATTCCTCTTCCCTGTGTCCACATGCCTGGGCCATTCCCAGTCACAGCAGAGGTATGTCAGTTATGGCTCAGAATTTATGAGGATGTTGCCACAGCTCGTTTTTGTCTTGTTCCTTTCATTGTAGGCAGTTAAAATACACTTAAAACTAAGGACACTAGCACACTCTCCGACATGTTATTAATGCACATAATCAAATACTTTAATGCCATTAAATGCATATATAAGGCTCATCATAAAAGCCGTGAACTTCTTCTTTAAAGAATCATACATGGGAATTAATGGTTTCTTTTTAGGCAGGTCTGCCCACAGCTACCAGAGGCAGGACCGATGCATCCCTCCAAGCTTGCCAACAGGTCTCCTCTAGAGGGCACAGCCAGCTGCCTGTGCTGTGGGGTGGAGTGCTCAAGGCCCAGTGGCAGCCCTGTAAATTGTTAACTAAATGAGTAGATCTTTGAGCAGAAGAAAGCGGGCCCTGCTCCTGAGCTGGTCAGGAATGTCAGACAGAACAAGCTTTTCAAAAAGACACTTCCATTCACTCTAAACCTACAAGAGAGCTGGAGTGACAGGGTCATTTATTTCCAGAAGAACTGGGGAGGGGGTAGAAGGGGGATGCAGAGATGAGGAGGAGGAGGAGGAGGATAGGCAAAGGAGGGAGAGTCGGAGGAAAGAGAGGAGATTCAGGAAGCAGGTAGAGAGAGGGAGACAGGAAAGAAAATGGGCAGGCTTGATCCAGGGTATAGCGGCTGACAGCACTGCATGTTGACTCAGAATCAGAGTGCAGAGCTGCATATATATATGCAATGCATCTCAGAGAACAAAATATAATGGTAGTGATGATGAGGAGAAAGACAGTATTGAGCACTTACTATGTGTCCAGTCTAGTGTTTAAGTCCTGTACAAGCCCGACCTCATTTAATTCTCCTAACAACTCTATGTGGCAGCTCCTACATTTCATCAGTTCTAAGACATACACTTTCTTTTCCCCATTTTAACATCTCTGAAATTGAGGTGCTTTTTACAATCACAGTTAGCCTGGCAGCAGTCTTGATGTCATTGTCATACCTGGGACCACACATCAAAACTTGCAAAACAAGTACTTGCAGCTTAAAATCCTGAGGACAATAGAGGAGTGGTTTTAAAATAAATGCTACCACTAATGCTTGCAAAGTGACAGATGATAATCCTTTGAAAAACATGACCATCAACAACACTGAGTCAGTCTGTGAATATGAAGAAGTTTTAGGAATACCATAAACAAATATTTTCCTTTTTATGTATGTGCAAAGGCCTTCTGATAAAAATCTATGTCTAAATAAACCCCAGTTATTTTCATAAGTATAAAATTAAAATTATAAATGATAAGAAAATTTCATATAGTAGTTTCATTGGTGAAGATTCTATTTTTCTTTGCATTTTATAAAATAATGGTGCAACATACAAACACTATAAGCCCTATCTTACAGACGAGCAAACCGAGAAACTTTTATTACTTGCTCAAAGCCACAAAGAAATCCAAAACCCCAGGTCCTCCTGATTCCAGAGCCTATGTTCTCAGCCACTATTGTTATTCTTCTCTGACATCTCTGGAGCCAGATCAGTACAGGTTTCCATTCCAGCTTTGCCTCTTTCTGGCTTTTGTGACCCAGGAGAGTAAGTTCTAGTCTCTGCACCATACAGCAGAGATGCTCATGAAATCTGCTTCTCAGAGTCATGGTGGGTCAATCTATGTGTGAAAAGGTTCAGCACAGTGCCTGGCCCCAAGATGCAGGGGACTGAAGGAGAGTCTGCATATGGGGTCCATGGCATGTCCAAAGATCACCCCTTCGACTCTGCAGCAGCTGACAAAAGACTGGGATGGCACCAGGAGTTCAGATCTAGGACTGCAACCATGAGCGTCAATAAAGATGCTTTCAGCCTTCTCTCAGGACAGAGCAGACCGTACACACTTGCTGGTGCCTGCAGGATGCTCAGTTCTTCCTGCTGACAAAACAACAGCTGCAGTGATCATAATTAGCAGATTACTTTAATATTACTATTTACATCTAGTGGGTGCTCACACTGTGCTGGCACTGTTCTAAGGACTTTACACATATTTTGTCCTCACAATAACCCCATGAGTGGGCACATTACAGATTAGGAGGAGGCTCAGAGAGTTGTAAAACACACAGGGGCTGTCTTTAGGCATCCTGGGCCCATTCAGAGAACAAATCTACCCAACATCTTAGGTTAATTTGGTGCTCTGGCATTCATAATTCATCCCTATTCAGTCTGAGATTGAAGCTTAGAAGCAGATTTTTAAAAGTCATAAAGAATGTCTTCTTTCTCCTTACCCCAATTATAAATAAAGTATGCTTACTGTAGAAAATTTGGAAAACTTTTATGACAAAAAGACATAGCCACATATAATCCCATCGCACAGAGAACACCTCCTGGCTCATGTTTTTTGTTTCCTTTCATTGTTATTTCTAACCATATTTTTACACAGTTGATATTACATATGTAATTTTATATATATGCTTTTTTCCTCTTAGCATAGGCATTTCCCCATGTTATTAGAAACTTTTCCACAGCATCAATTTATTGATACCAATATCATTGAATGAGTAAACCACAAAGTACTTAACCACTCCCCTAATGTGGGACATTTAATGTGGGAACATTTAATGTGGGCAGGCATAGACATGTGTGCCTAAATCTTTGCTTACACTTTTATGTCCTTGGGATCAATTACAGCATTACTGAATCAAATGACTTGTAAGTTTTTAAGACTCTTGATAAATTTGTCAAAGTGCAATTCATATTTAAGAATGTCATTTTCAACCTACCCTTGCCAACTTTTGATATTAACATTTTTAAAATTCTCTGTTAATTTGATAAAGTGAAATTTTTTTATCGCTTTAAGTTAACATATTTTTGTTTACCAGAAAACATGAACTTGTTTTTAATCTTATATGATTGTATCTGTGAATTTATGGGATTACAGCAGAGCAGTTAAGAGCTCTTGCTAGTAGTGGGAGAATGCAGGGAGGCAGGGCGGTGGAGCAGGATTGGCAGTAGTGGGAATCTGGTGGGGGAGGGAGGCCACACCTCATCAACAAGGGTACCTGCATAATGAACATTTGTATACCTAACCCTGAATTGTACCCCTCATCTTTAAAATTAAAAATTTTTAAAAAAAAGAGCTCTTACTAATTTAAGTTGCCTGGTTTTGGATCCTGACTCCCACTTACGGATGTGTGGTCTTGAGATGATTATTTAACTTCTCAAGGTTTTATTTTTCCCATCTTTTAATAGGAGTGAGAATAATAACACCTGCTTCATAGGGTCTTTGTAAAAAGTGAATGAGCAATCCCATGTAAATGACATCTGGCATATAGTAAGTGTTCACTAAATGTTAGCTACTTGAATTTCTTTTGCAAATTCTTTTTCATACCCTTTCCTCATTTTTCTTTTGAGACCATAATATCTTATCAATTTGAAAGAGTTCTTTTTTATATGAAGAACATTAGCCCTTTGTCACATTTGTTGTGAATATTTTAAAATTGTTTTTTAGAGCTACATTCTGTCTGTCTTGATGGTCTCCATGAAATTATTTTAGGACCACTCACATCTTGTGAAGTTGCAAGGAGGAGTTATGACTAGTAAGTAAAAATTCAGAAAAAGAAACGTTTTAATTTCCAGCGGTGCACCTCAGAAAACACTGCTTTGATTCACAATGCTGCATTTCTAATAGATGAGGAAGGAATTGATGGAGTTTGTTGTACTCACGAAATGAAGCCCAAGACGGATGCACAGAGAATGTTGCCGTGGCTCTGACATGTTGATGCCCAAACTCTGCATAAGACACTTCATGCGGGAGAAAGAAATAGTGGAGCTTTCTGGAGCCCAGTCTCTCAGTTTTGAAGCTGTCCTCACCCTTTACAAGGATATTTTTGTAAAAAAAAAAAATCTTTTTTTCCAGGATCTCCATTTGTATATCACCACTTCTGTGTATTCAGTACTTTTCTGCCAACAAGGATTCCAAGGAGTGAAAAAACCTCTCTTTTTGTTTTCATTTTTTATGTCTATTAAAAATAAACATGCTGAGAAGCTGCCTTTTAGTCTCTTTATCAAGCCCCAAATGACATGTAGCCCTTGTCAACTCGGCATTGATGAACTCACCCAGCATTTACAAAATCAGATTTGTAAGGCATCGGGAACAAACTTAGTTAAGGGCAGGTTTCCCCTCCATTGATCAAAATGGGTTTTAGCTGAGTGATGGGCAGTCAGTGGGTCCCTCGACATGACTAAGGCAGA
Source organism: Tarsius wallacei (assembly GCA_963574415.1). Classification (NCBI taxonomy): domain Eukaryota; kingdom Metazoa; phylum Chordata; class Mammalia; order Primates; family Tarsiidae; genus Tarsius; species Tarsius wallacei. The sequence goes on from CAUYQG010114098.1 coordinate 20,332, forward strand.
TAGGCAGTTAGGACACTGTCTCAGTCCACCCAGCTCACAGGACACCTGGCAGGCTCTTCTGCTAGGAAAGTCGAGAAGCCCACCTCTTTATGAGGTCAGCACAAATATGTGGGCACATTTTATGCTGAGTCAATTTAATCAATACTTTTCTTGCTTTGGAATCTCAGAGTATTTAGAGAGAGCAAAACCATGCTACACAGTAAAACAGCTTTAAATTCTAATGAGCTTCTCTTGCTAATTAGTGACTTTGCTAACTGGAAGATTTCTTTGTTAGAAAACACACTCTTGTCTTGGAGTGATGCAAGATGCCAGCTTTTCCTTTCCCGAACTTACCTCCTTTGTCTTTTATTATCAAACCAGAAAGAGAAGTAATTTATTCCTCTCATCCTGTTATAACTAACAGATTTGTATTATTTTAAAAATAATGTTCTTTAAGTGACTAGCATTGCATTTTACTTTGTAAAAACTAGCAAGTGCAAGAGATCCATTTCTCTTAAATCCTGCCCATCACCCACCCAGTAGAAACAGAACTCTAGAGGGTAAACACGGCCTCTTCTGAAAGAGACACAACAGTATGCCCCCTCCCACCCCCTCCTGTTTCTCGGTGAGATTTGGTAATTTGCAAATTGAGCAGCCATCATTATTTTCCAAGGAGCGAGCTGGGTCTCCTCTCTAGGAGAATGTGGCCCAATCATTTGTCTCAGCAACGCACGGATTCTAGAGCACTTGAGAATTCTTAGCCATAAAGCTGATTACTAACACAGGAATGGTTATAAAGAAAAATTTTTTCTTCTGGGGAGGAGAGGAGGAGAAGAGGAAGGGCATAAAGGAAAAGATACATAGAGCTCACTACTGTGGCTTTTAGCCCAAATTGGAGCTTTTTGTGAGTCAGAATTAGAACTTGGCTATGTGAGTGGAATTTCTGTCCCTCTCTCTTTTCTACCTTGTTGTCATCACCATCCAATGACAAGAGAGTCCGTCTGGGTCTCTCTGTCACTATTTCCATCTCTGTTCCTCTATCCTTTCTGAGTACTTGATGAAGACACCCTTCCTGGAAATAAATGCATTCAGACCCCTGAGTCCCACTTAAAAGTCTTTGGGACTGATTGAGATAAATCCCATCAGGCTTTTGTTTCCACTCAAAGTGCCCCCATCATTTATTAGACGAATTAAAGTATCAATTTCTGTTTAAACATGAACAGGGTGATGCCAAATATTAGTCAGTTCCTAATAATTTTGAGGGATTAAAAAGATAATAAAAGTAATAGTCCATTACATTACCTACTTCAGCAAGATTGTAATGAACGTAATAAATTCTGGATCAGGGTTATAACAACTTCCATCTATTTAAAATGAATTTGTAGGGTTACTTTCATTAACTATGTATATGGGGAAAATGATCTGACATATTACTTTAAAAGAGCTGTAAAACCGATTAGGAGAAAATATGCTTTCCAGACAGGGATGCCAGCCACGGGGGCCACCACATCCATGGAAAGTGGGGACCGAGCGGCTGAGACAGCCCGATCCCATCCTTCTAGCGCTACCCACTTGCTACTCCGAAAAAATCATGACAGCATCAGTGCTAGTGAATGAGGATGACGAAGACTTCTTTTCTCCTCTTTCCTTTTTTTTCCGTCCCCAGGTATTTTCCCACTAATGAACCAGGGCTTGCTCTGGGAACTTCTGCAAGGAAATAAACCCCAGGCCCACGGCCCAGCCTGGCCTTTGGACCCTCAGGGGAAAGCTGCTGTATTAAAGGGGCCCATGCCCTCATTGCTAGAGGAGACAAGGGAGCGAGCACTTGACTGCACCACAGAAATTACTGCTGTACCTCGAATGCCCGCTTCATTTATCAATTTCATAGCAGAAAAACCCATATGACTGCCTTGTTCAGTCGCACGCTAAATCTAGTCACAGAAAGCTCTCCACCGCCAGTCAAGTGTGTTACACACGGGCCTGGATAAAGTAACTTGAAATACCACTAATGATTTATACTTAATTGAACTTCTAAGTGATTAAAGTGGCAGTAATGAATGAATAACGCCCTCCTCATTCTCTTGCCCACTCGGCCCAGCCTCTCCAGGCAGAGTGGGCTTCGCCTTGGGAAGTAAGCAGGGACAGCCGGGTGAAGCAGTTCTCTGGGCTCCCCACGCTGCTCATCTGGGTCCTGGCTAAATTGCTCTCGCTTGCAGTAAATGACTCCATAAGCACCGAATCAGATCATTGATCCTTTTTATTAGATTACCCAATTGTAAGGTTAATGCATTTGCATTTGGCAAACGGAGTCGGTCAGCTAGAATCCCGTGTGGGGATCAGTGTTTAAATGGACACACACGGGGAGTGGCTCTGTCAACATATTGATTTGTTGGCAGCAGTAAGAGAGGCTGATGCCCTTCTTCCCCAACCCAAAGGTGTCATAAGAATACTCTTCCAGAACTGTGTCTTCCTTAGCAGAAGCCCCCATGACAGCCAGGGAACCAAAGCTGCTGCCCACACCACCCCCACCCTCAATACTTCTGTGTCTGGAAGAAGGAAGGATTCTGCAAAGGTTTTCAGTCACCTCAGACAGGGACAAAGGTGGACAGTTCACCTTGGACTAGGAATCTTGCTGTTTTCTCTAACTGATGAAGAGCCAGGACTTAAATCAGTGACAAGGACGCAGGCTTCAGAAACCAAAAATTCTTCTTTCCTGATGGGCTTAGAGTCAGATAGGGGCAGCCTTTTATACCTACGCTTTTGCACTCATTGTGAATTTATTCTTGGATTTTCTAAATGCATTAGCCAAATGATATTTAAGTGGCTCACCTTTATTAGGATTTTCTAATAAAGAAAATCACAAGTTGGAAAAACATTGTTGATTTAACATGAGTTGTGCATTGGAAAATATAGCCATGGTTTGGAGGGAATTAGAAGTTACCCAGAGAAATCACCCCAGAAAACTAGGTCCCTTTGTAGAAGGGGAAACTGAGGCCCAGAGAGAGAATTAAACTTACCCAAATCTCCCCTATCCCAGTGAGTTCAAGGAAAAACTCCCCAGTCTCCTGCCCTCCAGATCAGTCTGATGTTCCATCTTCTGGGTAAGAACCAGTCCTCCCAAAAGAGGAGGTTTTGAGGTGACGACAGTAAAGAAATAGTCTTTTTATACAAATATCCTAAGACACAAGCCATATTTCATATTCAGCTGCATAAACTAGGTCTTTGTTTAAATTGTTCTGTGGAGTAAGATTTTTCTGTAAGTACTGCTTACAGGATGGATTTGTTCAGCATCTTGCCTTCGAGGACAAGGAAGCTGGTTTCATCATTTCAATTCAGTCCACTTTTTCTGCTGTTCCCTTTCTGAAGGTAGCCAAAAGGTTGAGAAATAACCCATTATGTGAAGTCAGATATGATGGAGGGTTCAAGCCCCTGTTCTGTCACTTGGTAGCAATGCTATCATTCTGAGCTTCAGCTTCCTCAGCTGTAATAATTCCCCCATTTTTGGATTGTTTTGAGACTAAATGGTATAATATGTGTGAAAATGACCAGCACAGATATGGCCCTTATCTGCATCCTTTATCTGTGAGTTTTTTCCCCCCGAGTTTTATGGAAAGAGGGTTATTCCCTGGGCCTTACAGGCAATCACTGAGTGGTGACAGGTGGCCTAGAGATAGCCCACACCAGTGAGGACAGCTGCTTCCTCCCCAGCTCTCTCCTGCTTTACAAGAGAGGCCCAGACCCCTACCAGCCTCTCACCTCCCTCCCCTGCTGCAGGCTGGAGGCTAAGCCTCCTTTGAATCACCACTCAGACCCTGCTTGAGTTTCACAGGGCCTAAGAAGTTATGAGCATAGGGGTAGGGTAATTGCTATAACAACAATTCAATTACAATTCAATTGCTACAATAACAATTCTTATTCACTTACACTTTTCAAGTACTCCATCCTTTAAAGAGCTTTTAACATGCATTTAACCCCATCCAAGCCTTTCAACAACCCTATAAGATTCAAATGGTTATGCCCACTTTATAGAAGCAGAGACTGAGGCTTTCAGAGAGGCCAAGTGGGGATCCAAATTGACACAACTAGTAAAGGGCAGAGCTGGGGTTTAAGCCCAAGCCAGTCAAACTCTAGGATCCAATGTTCTGTCACTGTGCCCACCTCCCAGGACCCACAGAGTCTTTGTGGCAGGGCACAAACCAGAATTCAACAGGGACCCTGGCCTCTCCTTCTTCTTTTAGCCTGCTGGTCCACTGAGCCAACAGTCCCAGGAGCAGGCAAGGGATAGGAAGGTATCTGTTCTGAGGGAAAGCAGAGCATCAGAGGTGAAGGGGAAAAAGAAAATCCCCAAATGAGCAACAGTTGACCTCTGTGAGTTATTGAGAAAGTGCCATGGTGGCAAGGCTGGTGCTGACAGGGCCCCAGAGGCCTACAGGAAAGGCGCTTATCTGATTGGGAGTGCATATGGGCAGATTCTACCTGGAGATAGTCACAGCTGGGCTGTCTGGGAAAAGAGCGCAAAGAGAGGCCTCAGATAGAATAGGCCATTCGTCCAGAAAGAAAGCTCCCAGCGTCAGATCTTGGCAACCAACAAGCTTCAGACTTGAGTAGGCCAAAATTCCAGTCTCCATAGGCCAGGGAGTCAGCTGTGGCTTCTGTTCTGAGGACACACAGGGCAGGGGAGGCAGATGTGCTGGAAGAAGAAGCCTGTATACTTATAGACACAGATTCTTTGTCTCTAAGTGGGTCTGTGCTTGTCTGCGTGGGTGATCATGTGTGTGTCCACAAGAGATTGTGTCTGAGAGTGACTTATGGGACAATGTCTCTGTAGTTGCATTTCTCTGTGAGGATGAGGGTGGGCGGGTGTGTGTATGAGTGACTGTGGCTAGTCACATGATAGTCTGTGCATTTTTGCACACGTGAAGATATTATGCTTCCCTGGGGGATTTTATGCCCACAACTCAGCTGAGGTGAGGGATGATAAAGGAACAATCAGTCCCATAAGCAGGAATGTGACCATTCAGAGAAGTAGGTGCTGTGGGACCAAAAAGGGATGGTTGCTCTGTCTTGGAGAGTCAGGAAGGGCTGTCTAGAAGAGGGAGCATTTGCTGCATGGGACCTTTCTCCTGAATTCCTAGTGGGATGACCCTGAACCAGAATTTGTGGAAACCCCAGGTTCTGGAGTCTGACTGGCTTGGACTCAGGCCCTAGCTCTCAACCTTCCCAGCTGTGTCACTTTGAATCGTCACTTGGCCTCTGCAAGTCTCAGTTTCCCTGCCTATCACCACCCAGTCATATCTGGTCTATTGTCCAAAGAGCAGTCTGAAATGGGTCAAACAGCTTGATAAGCTAGGGCAGTTAACTAGGCTTCTCTCCTGAAATATAAACACGAGTTTCTTAACAAGCCTTGTATTTGTAGGAGAAGACAGGATTGACCAGGACAGTCCCTAGCCACCTCTGTACCTTCTAGTGGGTGTCTCTCTGCTTCAACTGACCTGGCTTTTTATACACAACACAGGACAGACTGCTGCTCAGAGCTGGGCAGTGCTTTGTGCAGGTGTGGGCAACCACACTCAGCTCTGCCACCTCTGGCCTGTATGCTGGGGTGCCTGGATTCCACTTCTAGCACCAACTCTCGTGGCTGTATGATTTGGGACAAGCCCTTTGAACATCTTGAGCCTCAGTTTCCACATCTGTCAGATAGGGATGATTATTTCCCGCATACCTCAGTTATGCATGTGGAGACTGGAGTCCCGACTCTTTGCAGCTATGCTCCGAGGTTCAGTTTGCTCATCTGTAAAACAGGGATAATAATAGCAAGTGAGATAACATAGAGGGAAGCGACTTTAAAATTTAAATTAAATTAAAATTTTAATTGAGAGAAGTCACCTGTGAGATGGAAAGGCTCGGCCAGACTCCCAATTCTTGGCTCCATCTGCTGCCCCTGGCTGGGCATTTCTCAGAGGATCTAGGCCTCTGGGCATTGCTTCAGGAGCCAAGGAGACTCAGACAGGGGGCTCCAGGACCCCAAGGACAGGAAGGCCCAGGGACAGAGTCTGCCGGTCAGAAGGCGCTGGCCCGTGGCTCCCTGGAGCTGTGCAGTAATGATTCAGGAAAAGGCTGACAAGGATATTAGCAGTGTAGGTTTTTTTTAAATCCTGAGTCCAGAGAAAATGCACGGTCAGGAATAAAGGCGCCCAAGAGAGCAAGGAGAAAGAGAAATAATCAGAATTAACCAGCAGGTGGGCAGAAAGGAACAGGGGCAATGCAGCCCCACAAGGGCCACAGCTTCTGCAGGACCCAGGCTGGGGAGGCAGCCAGGGAGTGGGCAGGCTTGGACAGGTGCAGGAGGGAATCTGGGTTTACTGGAGCCCAGCGAACAGGCAGAATGGAAGACAAAAAAGAAGCCATCACTGGGTGAGTCCAGCACCCCCTGGGGCTGCCGTGCACACCCTTTGCCCCCCACCCCCACCCCCGCTGGTCACAAGGCAGTGGAAAGGGTGCCACCAAAGGGCTTGAGTTTTCCACTCCCTGTCGTTCATGGGCTTTGGATATGGACATTGTGCTTGGGGGGCAGCCAAGAGGCTGCTCAGATACTGCAGAAAGGCTGCAGAAGCCTCCACAGGCAGGAACCCCCGCCCCTCGAGGCTGACAGAAGACAAGAATGACAGATTGTGGCCCTAAAAATTCACCAGGGCTCTCTTCCTGGCAGTTGAACAGGGTCTATCAAGGGGTTCAGGGAGGTGGTCCCAGGATTTACTTTAAGAGCAAAAAGGAATGGATTTTGATGAGCAGAGAGATTAATTTACTTGGGCAATAGAACTCACGTTGTTCCTAACTGAAACCTGCTTTTCACAAATCATTTAGACTATCAGATGGCTTAATAAAAAGCCCCAGTCCTGAGTATGAGTGTGTGTGTGTGTGTGTGTGTGTGTCAGAGGAGGGCAGAATTAATACATCCCCCGATTCCATTGCAGAGTCCAAATTAATGACGAATAAATTAATGACAAACGTGTGTGTGGTGTCTTGGTAGCCCAATGCTTCTCCAATACCCCCAGACTTTGGGCTATCAGGCAAAGTGTTTCCTGTGTTGCTTTTCTACTGTTCTAATATAGAGTGATGGACTGCATGTCCCCAAGTCCCCCTTGCCATAGTGAGGACCACAATGCCCATTCAGCCCAGCTTTTATACTATGAAAGGCTTCAAATTGAAGCTTTTGACAGCCTCTGTGTTAATAACACAATTATACAGAATTAAATTGTGTGCATGTTAAAAGCATTCATTCGCTAAATGTGATATTTATTACACTACAGTTTGGCGATACAATTTGGACCTCTTTTTTCTTCAATATTTAATACACCAAGAGCCTCAACAAATAAAAGCATCAAGGCCTCTCTCACCCTTTGACCTCTGAACCTCATTCCTAGTTCCTAACATGTAGGTTCCTTTCACCTCAATTTGAGGTAAATGGGATCTTAGGATTCAGGTGAAGTCTAGAAGGAGAAGAGAGTTGTTTCCCTTGAGCATTGCTGACTGTCCAAATCTCTCTGTAAAAAGCTCTAAATTCCACTGACTGACACACAGAACCAGGCAGACATTCCCGAGAATCACTGCAAACTCTCAGCGTCACCCTCTTCTAGCAGAGCTGCACTGTCTCGGGGTTGGTAACTGAGCAAACGTCATCTCTTGTCCAGGCTCCTCTCTGGGATGCCAGGTCAAAGCAGGAGCCACCCAGACCTCTCACCTCCCCAGTCCATTCTCTATGGGTCACCTAAGTGAACATCAGACTCAAATCGCAAGCCCCAAATTTAATTTATTTCTACCTAAACAAGTTCTTTTATCATAAAGCAATAAATTTGTCTTGGTGCTAGCAATTTGTTGCGGGTGACATAACATTGCAAATTGATTAATCGCTACTGTACGCAGCAAAATGAGAAAAGCAAGGAATTATTATGAATAGCGTCCGTCTTTTACGGGAGGGATTCATTATTCAAAAGTGCTCGCTGGTGCTTACATGTGCCCTCGGTGAAGATTACATCCATTTGCAGACTTCCCACATCATGCTTACACAAATCAACAAACGTGCATTTATTAAGACATAGAATGAAAGCTATTTAAAAGTGAAAAATGGCCTTTTGCCTTACTTTTTTCTTCAAGGAAGGCAAATCTGGGTGGGATGTTCCTAGGAAGCATCCCCACAGTGTCACAGGAGTGTCTCAGGCTCTGTGCACTCTGGCTCTTGTGGGAACTACCAGATCTACCTGCCCCAAGATCAGAAATACCCCACCAGTGGTTCTAGAGCCCTCGCTCTGGCTCAGGAGACTTAAGCAATCAGCCGTCACTGCCTGCTGGGGAAATGCAGCCAATGAGAGTTCTCAGTTCTCTGAAAATGATCCTCCTTACCATTCCCTGGGAAGGGAAAGGAAATATTAATTGAGTACCTACTGCCTACAGACACTATCCTGAATGGCCTTCCTTACATTAACAAGTCAAGTCTCTCTACATCCCTGAATCTTGTGGGGTCGTTGTGAAGACCAACAGAAATAATGTGTGCATATAAACCACACTGTCAATGCTCAACACATGTTAGCTATTATAATTTCATTTAATTATTCTCAAGGTCAGTATTATCACCACCATTTTACAGATGGGGAAACTGAGGTTTAGAGTGCAAGGTTTGCCAAATCATACAGTCAGAGAGCAGGACCGAGCTTCAATTTAAGGTCTGCCTGCAACAATTCATATTTTCACTAAACCACCCCGACATCTCTTGATGATTAGGATAGGTATATTTGCCTTCTCTGATCTCAGGGAGGAGGTCACATGCCATCCACACTTTAGTCACCCTCTCTTTACCTTCAGATGTGTCAAAAGAGACATTAGGGATGGTCTGGAAATTTCATGACCTTCCCCATCTCTGCCCCCAACTGCTTCCTCATCAGAGGAGCTCCATCTGTCTTTCTCTTGTCCTTTGCTTCTCTAGACACTTGTCCCTTGATAGAGGACTCTTCCAGAAGGAAACTTGTTGCCTGCCCCAGTGAAGGCTCATTGGTGGCTCTCAGCTCCAGCATTGAATATTCCTGCTGAACTTATGCTTTGTTTAAAAATAGGCTGAGATCTCAGCTTTCATATTCTAATTAGATTTCAAAGCAACTTTTATCAAATAAGAATGCCTTCATTATTTTCCTGCTGCCAAGAGGGCCATTAACCAGTCCCCAACTAAGTTAAGGTCCCTTCTAATCCTTGCTATCAGCCATCAGATGAGTGTAGTTACTCATCTTCTTCCGAGAAAACTGCACTGAACCACAAACCTGTCTCCAGGTACCCAGAATCCAGGGATGGTCGAGTTTTGAGCCTGGGCATATGACTCAAGCTGATAGTCAGTCCCAGTGAGCACATCTCACAAGACAACATTTCTCAAAGGGTGTTCCTCAACCCACCTGCACTGAGCTCAACTCGGGGCGTGTAAGATTGTGGGCATCTCCGAGACCTGTCACACAATCATCCACACTTTAGCTGCCCTCTCTTTGCCTTCAGGTGTGTCAGAAGGGACATATGGGATGGTCTGGAAACGTCATGACCTTCCCCATCTCTGCCCCCAACTGTTTCCACATCAGAGGAGCTGCATCTGTCAAGAAGATTGTGGCCTGACAATCTTAATGTTTTATAAGCTCCTTGTATAATTTTTTTGTACACTAAAATTTGTGAATTATTGTCCCAAATATTTCTTAAACTCCCTGCCCAGTTTCTTTTTATATCACCAGGTTGAACCATTGATCATTGCCAATTCTGGTTGTCTCACTGACACACTTCACTTAATGAAGGGGAGACACAACCTAAGAAGATATTTGCCATCTGGAGGCCCGGTTGACTCCCTTCCTGTCAGCTGCCCCCACCCTGGGTATCTCAGGACATACCTGGACTTCCAGCAGGACCAGTGTGCTCAGGCTGAGCTAGGCCATGGGTCACTTGCTGCTCAGTCTGGGGGCAAGAAGAGACCAGATGCCCAGATAAGATAAAAGTGACAAGGGTATTTCTGTGCAATCCTGAGCTCTGTTTGCAATAGTCAGAGCCCCAAATCTGCCAAGCACCTCTGTCCCTGACTGTCATTATTTTATATGCCCTTGAGTATAGTAGTTCTCAAATCTCGGCATGTATCAGAATCACCTAGCTAAGTCACAGATCACTGGGCCCCACCTCTTGGAGCTTCTGACTCAGTAGGTCTGGCATGGGGCCTGAGAATTTGCATTTCTAAAAGATTCCCAGGTGATGCAGCTGGTCCAGGAACCTGATTTTGAGACTGTAGGCTCTAAACTCCATGTCATATCTCCAGCATCCAGTACATGGGAAGAGCTAAATTTGTGTGTGCAGAATGAATGAGTAAATGATAGGGTTAAATTATATGCCTGCTTTCTTGAGCCCTCTAACTGGGACTCCTCACTCCACTCCACTTTGTTGTGATTACCCAGTCTCTGCCAGACATCCATAAGAATGCCCAGGAGGGGTATGTGCCCTGGGACCAGAACAGGGTTTGTGGCTGCTCACACCCACAGAAACAGGTGTGGTTCACCCCGGAGGTCAGGAAGCTATGCAGGGAGTGAGGTGGCCTATTCTGGCCTTGATGAGGGTAATGGTGATTCTTACACCCTCGAAACACTAGCCTACCACTTCCTAGCCGGGTGACCTCAAGCTTGGTCCTGGGACTCTAAAGAGCCTCCGTTTCCTCATTCGTGAAGGTGGGCATGGATTATTATCTCCAGGATAATTGCAGATTCACTGAGGCTGCGCATGAAAAGGATCCAACAATGTCTGCCTGGCACATTTGGGCGGCTTGGTCAATGTCTGTTCCCTTGCTCTTTTCCCACAACACCCAACCCCCATGAAATGAGTCCTAGAGATGTTCAGGAGTAATGAATTCCTTCATTTCAACTAAACCACCTGTGATCCTGGTTTTGTAGAGATATGTGACGGAACATGGTAAGTTATTGTTTTAAGCAGAAGCTTCATTTTAAATACCCATTTCCCTGTCAAGTTAATTTTGTTTCTATGTATTTTCTGGTGGGCTTTGACTGAGAGCACAGACAGTACATAAACAGAAGAACATGATGTCTTTGGCCTGTTCTCTGAGTGATGGGGAGCTGATGTCGTGGGGGAGGGAAGGTTCAGGGATTATCATGGACAAGAACCCCCATCTCCAATCATGCTCAGTTGGTGACATAGCTCTGAGGGTTAATGCTAGTCAGCTCATGTCTGTCCTCAGGCCATGGCAATACCTCATCTCTCATCAAATGGCTGAGTTCCTCCAGTCAGGGGTGTAGTTTCAGGGAACAACCAAGAAAGTCGCCTTGCTACCAGTCTCTAGTTACGTCTGCAGCCAGGGTCTCCAAGGTATTATCTCACTTTCCCCTTAGCCCCTGAAGATTTCAGGGTGAATTGCTTAAGAACAAGGACATTTTCTTACATATCAGAGTACAATGATCCGAGATCAGGAAAGTGACATAGATGTAATATTGTTATCTAGTTCATAGTTTTCCCAAGAATTTTCTCCATAGCCATTTATTGTCTTGGATCAGTGTCCAATTCAGGATCACACTTTATATGGCATGCCTCTTTTTACTTCTTCAGTCCAGAATTGCTCCCCAGTCTCTCTTTTCCTTTCATGACCTTGGCATTTTTGAAAAGTTCAAGCTAGTTCTTTTGTAGAAGATAACTCAGTTTGTGTTTGTCTGATGGTGTCTCACGATTACATTCTGGCAATGCATTTTTGGCTGGCATACCACAAAAGTGATATTGTGTCCTTCTCACTGCATTCTGTCTTTCCTATTGATGATCATGACTTCAATCACTTGGTAAAAGTGGTCACCCCAGGTTTCTCCACTGTAAAGAAAGTTTCCCTTGGTAATCCATGGGAATATAATTGCAGGAAGAGAATTTGAGATGATGTGAATATCTTTGCACTCATTCTATTCTCCATTGGTGGTTCTTACCTGAATCAATTGCCACTGCAATGGTTGCAAAATGGTGCCTTTTCCAAATCCATCATGTCTTCTGTATTTTCCAGCTGGCATTGTACTATAAACAAGAGTATTCCTTCTCCCCATCTATTTATGTATTTTTTTATTCATTGCCATCACTACAGATTCAGAGATTATTCTTTTATACAGTGTGCTGCAATCCATTGTCTTTGCTATCAGTATTTGATGCTTGAATCACATGATCTCATTGAATTGTCATGACAAGGGGGTGGTACGGTCACTTATCAGAGACATCCAGACCTCCACCTTAGATCCTGTAATTATGTCAGCCATTCAGTGAGACTCTGCTTCCCACCTCCCAGACCCAGTCTCTGTCCTGGAAACACTGCTTTCCCTGCAGGGCTCAGAAGAGAGACAGGAGCCCACACACGGTATCACCAACCCTGACTTCCTACCAAGCCCCATGAAAATGGACCCGCAAGGCAGAAGGAAGCCTAACTTCCCCAGCACTTTCTTGGACCATCTGAGGCAGCTCGGCCTGAAGGCATGGAGGCCAGTTATTCAATCTGTAGAATGGGTCAGTTTACTGAGCTGTCTATTGACATGATGCCCCCAGGAACTCTTGACACCAGCCACCTTCAACATCAGTGAATCTGACTGATGAGCTTGGCCACTTTTGCATTCATCTTCATTCAACAAATATTTGCTGAGCACCTACTATGTGTCAAGCCCTGGGCTAGTCTGAAGTTATGGCAGTGAGGAAGTCAGACAAGGTCCTTGTTCATGGAGTTCGTATTCAAGTAGAGTAGATTGCAACCAAATCATCCCCAAATAAATAGTCAATAACAACAGGGATGCGACTTATAGAGGAAGGGATCATCATATTGAATGTCTCCAACAGGGGAATTTGACCTCGTTTCAGACATCAGAGAGAAATAGGTTAAAATCAAGGGTTTGCAAAATGCTTTGTTTGAGACCATTACTCAGAGCAGAGGTGAGGAAGCTGAGACTCAGAGAGGTTAAGTAACTTACCCAGGGTTGCACAGTAGTGGAATCCAGACTCAAATCCAGGTCTTCTGACTTCCCAGACCAACATCAGTGCAACTCTTCTGCCAAAGTGGCTCACTAAGGATCTCTGGTGATTCTTGGCATAGAGCCTGTGTATATCTTTTCAATTTAGCACACTTTGTTTCCACTGAGACACTGCAGGGCCTTGCTAAGCACAAGCAGAGGAAAATGACTTTCTGGTAGGCCAAAACATTCTCTAAATCAGTTTCTATTTTAAAGACTAAAGCCAGAAAAATTGAATGAGCCTGAGTATTAAAACAAGGTGGGTGAATACATGCCCATCACTGGACATCAGAGGTCTATAAGGGGGGAATTTTTTAAATAAATAAATTCCAAAAACTGGAATATATTTATAAAAAATTTTGTATTTACTCTTACATATTTAAACTTTAGTCGTCTTCAAAGTACTCTTCGTTTGGTGCAATACACTCATGAGATGCTTTTTCCACTGCTCAAAACAGTTTTTGAACTCTTCAATTTTGATGCTTTTTAATGCTTCTGCCATTTTTTGTTTCACTTCCTCCACATCAGCAAAAATTTTCCCTTTGAGGACTTTCTTCATTCAGGGGAAAAAAATCACTTGGGGTGAGATCAGATGAATAGGGAGGGTGGGGCACAGGAGTCATGCCTTCTTGCGTCAAAAACTGCTAAATACTCAGCACAGTGTGGGCAGGTGCATTATCATGGTGGCAGAACCAGTCACCTGTTTGCCACAGCTCAGCTCAGGACATTCCACAAATTGTGACAAAACTTTCCCGATAAAAACTTTGGTTACTCATTTGATCTAGAGGAATGAATTCTGAGGGTACTACTAGGGATCTGCCCTCCAAAAGATAATTCTGGTTTGGGGGGATGATGCAGAGTCCCCCCTCGTATAACTCTGCACCAGGCTGTGAGCTAAGCCTAGAAGAGGCTGAGGGTCACCCAGGTGGGTCGAAGGCCAGAGCCCCTGCGCTTAGCCAGAGCACTTGGTTACTTCCTTGGGGATGGCTGGCTGGCTGGCTATCCATCTCTCTGTCTGTCTGTCTGTCTGAGAAGCAGCCGGCAAGGCCTCAGCCCTGGAAGCAGCCAGGCAAATTCCAGAAGGGAGAAAGGATGCCCGCACCTGCCCCCACTGCTCTAGACTTCAGTAAGAGTCCAGGTGGAGGTAATTCAAACTCATGCCAGCACGCTGCTCTGCACGGCCACACCGACACCCCCAGCCTCCAGGTCTCCTCTGGCTGGCCTTGGGCAGTCCTGGCTTGATACCTGATCCCCGTGGAAGCTGACACCTCAGCCCAAGAGGGATCTGGGCAGACACAGCTGCCGCCACCGGAGCCTCAGCATGACTTCAGGGAGAGACTCTGAGGACACTGGCCTGAGAGCTGCCCCCCAGCTCCCCCTTTCAACTGCACACCCAGCATACCCAGAGAGATGTGTATATAAATTCTCATATAGAGTAATAACAGCAGGAAAAGAAAAAGTTTCAAGTTAAGTGACTTGGCTGAATTTACACAGCAGGGAAACTGGACTCAAAAATCTGACTTATATGTCTTCAGAGTTGACACATTTAACTTCTTCAGCCAGGCACAGTGGCTCACACCTGGAATTCCAGCACTTTGAGAGGTGGAAACGAGGGATTTGCGTGAGCCCAGGTGTCCAAGACCAGATTGGGCAGCTTGGTGAGACCTCATCTCTACAATGAATAAAAAAATTAGTCAGGCATGGTGGCACACACCTGTAGTTCCAGCTGCTTGGAAGGCTGAAGTGGAAGGATTATCTGAGCCCAGAAGGTCAAGGCTGCAGTAACCACGATCATGTCATTGCACTCACCCTGGGTGGCAGAGTGAGACTCAGACTCAAAAAAACAAAACAAAACAAACAAAAGCAAAACTTCTTCAATAAATCATCTCCCTGTATATTCAGGCAAATATACTTAGTGCCTGGTACATCATGGGTTCTCCATAAGAATTTGTTTAATGACCATGTGCAAATGTGTGCACTTCTGTGTTTGTATATTAGTGGAGGTGTTTGAGGATGAGTATACATGCAGGATTACATATAATGCAGATGTCTTGAGTCATGACATTATTGTGGGAGATTCATTAAGATCAGGAACAAGGATGCATGATATTCCTGTATCTCAGCTCTTGTTTATCTCGTGTTTTTCCCTCTGGAAAGAAAGAAGAGCATAAACATCATTTAATTCAGCTTTAGGATAGGGAAGGAGTAGCCAGAAATCCACCCAGGCATTGCATGGCTGGCATCTTGATAATACTGAAAGACCACAGGCTTTGGAGCTAGACAGTCCTGCTTCATTTCCTGGCTCTACCACTTACTTAGGTTTAAGTGATCTTGGCAAGCCACTTTACCACTTGGAGCTACTTATTCCTTGCCTGAAAATGGAGATGAAAATACCTACAGAATTATTATGAAGATTAAATATAAGGAAATTTCCCAGTACAGAGTCTGATGCACAGTAGGTTGTCAGCTATGTTAGGTTCCTCCTTTCTTTTTATAGCATCATAGTGGTTGTCATAGTCTGTTTTACTGCTATAACAAAATATTTGGGACTGGGTAACTTATATAACAGAAATTTATTTCTTCACAATTCTGGAGGCTGGGAAGCCCAAGATCAAGGCACCAGCATGTTTGGTTGCCTAGTAAGAGCTGCCATCTGATTCCAAGATGGGACTTTGTTGCTGGGTCCTCCTGAGGAACGTTGTGTCCTCATATGGTAGAAGGTAGAAGGGCAGGTGAGCTGAATGCTGTGTGAAGCCTTTTTAAGAAGAGCCTTAATCTCTTTCAGCATCACTTCTTAAATGACCTAATCACCTCTTAAAGACCCCCATCTCTTAATCCTTTCACATTAAGTTTCATATTAAGTTTCAACACCCGAATTTTTCAACACACATTCAAACCATAGATAGCAGTGGTGTTTATGGACTCCTTCTCATGGAAGACAAGGGAAAGAAAACCTAGAGTGTCTTGGCACCAGCAGAATGATGGCTCTCAACCTAGGCTACACATTGGATTCCTTGGGGAACTTGAAAAAGTCCTGATGTCTGTGCCTCACCCCAGAGGTTCTGATTCAATTGGCCCAGAAGGTGGCCTGGGAATCAGGGCTTTTAAAAGCTGCCCAGGTAATCCTAATGGGCAATCAAGATTAAGGTCCTCTTATCTGTAGGGTCTCCCTACCATTTATTGAGCCACTTATGGGGTCAGGCCTTGGACAGCCTGCTTTGCAGCCATTCTGCCTGAGTTCTGCTTTGGAGGAGGGAGAATCCCATACCATCTAAGGCTAAAATGCTCTCACTTAAACTAGTGTCTGAGTTTCCAAATGGAAATTCAAGACTCAAAGGGGAATATAAGATGAATAAGTGCTAGACAGCTACTGTACAACATTGTTCCTATAGTTAACAGTATTGTATTATACACTTAAAAAATGTGTTAAGAAGTTAGATTTCATGTCAAGTGATCCTACTCCAATAAAATAAAAATTTTTTAAACTCTCAGGACTCTTAGTCTAACAATTTTATTTTGATTTGTAAGTGTATTGATATGCACGGTATTGTAAGATATATACATGTCTTAGGTATACATTTAGCAAAATGACTTCGCTAAAATAAATAAATACCATCAGATCAGATAATATTTAGTGTGTGCTATATGCCAGACACTTTACCTCTTATATTCTCTCAATAATCGCTGCTCACAATACCCCCTGAGTGTCCTGTGGCCGTAAGGATGATTATGTAGAATATGGGGTATTTTCCACCTTCCAGACTTAAACTTCTAGTCCTTTATAACTAGGCCTTTCCATGGATTTCTGAATCATTTTGGAATTTGCATGCAAAATAAAAGCTCCCTACATAATTGAAATTGTGGCCAACTGACCATGAAATAGAAGTGTCCATGACCAATGAGGTGTTGGGGGAAGGGAGGTTATTGTGCTCAAAAATGGGACCTCCAGAGCCCCAGGGCTAGCTCCCTGGTTCTGGGAGAGAAGCCCACCTAGAAGTCTTCTATCAGTCCAACAGTCTTTCCTTGAGCCCATTCTCTAGTGAGAAGTTTGGCATAGATCTAGAGGGAGGACATTCTTCTATGATCCTTTTTCTCTTGGTTGAGAATTATTCTAGAGGAGGACTGTTGGAGGAGGAAGGTCCAAGAGGAAATAATTTCTTTTCTTAGGCTGTGGCTTTGCAAACGTGCCTTGGTCTCCCAAGGCAGATCAGGGTGAGCCAGATTGGAGTATGGGATGCCCAGAGGGAGGGGTTGTTAGAAAGGTAGATGCAACCCAACTGCAGATAAGAACGTTTAGATTTTGGGATGCGTTGGAGAGCCATCAAAGGCATTGGAAGGAAAATAATCGTATGCAATCTGTGTTTTACAAAGATCACTTTGAGAGAGGATTTGAGGAGAGCAAATGGAGTCAAGGAGTCCAACCATTCAGCTTCAATGACAGCCCAGCCAAGATATTGTGTTGGCAGAACAGTAGCAATGGAATGAAGGGGAAAAGATGGGAGACTCAGAATTTGACTAATTGGAATACAGAAGGGGGATAAGAACAGGTGCTAGGTACTAGCTAATGTCACAGGCCTATGAAAAGGTACTATTTAATATTATCTTCATCTTGTTGAAGGGGAAACTGGGGATCAAAGAAGTTGTATGCTTTGCTAATAAATGGTAGAGTCAGGAATTAAATTTAGGTCCATATGTATTTCTATGTTAATAAATAGATAAATTATTAAGTTAAAGGAGGGGAAAGAACTTTGCTCTGGTTGGACTACACTTAGGGTATTGCATTTAATTCTAGACCCTGACTTTAAAGAGACACTTTGATTGGTTAATGGAATGTATACAGAGAAGAGTGGTAGGGTGGTCAAGGGGGCTTAAAACTATCTTATATAAGATGACAATTCTAGGGAAACACATTTGAAAAAGAGCAGAATCGGATGGCATGTGATGCTGTATTCAAATATCCTGGGTCCTCCTGGAGCCCAGGGAGTGAGCAAAAGCGAATTTCTGGGTCAATAGGGAAAAAAAGGATGTGTTATAAACTTAAGTCTTTATCTTGAAGGCCATGGGAAGTCACTGACAATATCACACAATCAGTAACATGTTTTCATTTATAAAAGATCCTTCTTGGATGTGTATATTTTTCAACAAACTGTATATTTCCTTCATGTGTATAATAGTATATATCTTGGTAAGTTTATTACTTAATTTCTTATATTCCTGCTGCTATGGAAATAAAATATTTTTGCCCAGTATATTTTGTAACTGGTTGTTGTTAGGATTTTGGATAGGTTTTTAAAAAAATATTTATTTCATGCCTGGTTTCCATAATGAACTCTTTGTATTACTCCCAATTGACTTTCTAGTTAATTCTCTTAAGTTTTCTATGTTGATAAACACATCTGTTGCAAGCAAAGGCAATTCTCTTTTACAGTAGCAACAATTTGTAAGTTTTTCTTATCTCACTGCATTTGTTAGAACTTCTAGAACAGTGATTCCCAGTCTAGACCAGCGATTCTCAACCAAGAATAATTTGGCAATGTTTGGAGACATGTTTGGTTATCATAACTAGAGAAATGTGGCCTCTGGTGGATAGGGGAGCATTTTTATCTTAATCTTGATGTCAATAAAATGCCTTTTGTGTTTCACCAATATATATGAATTTGGCTACTGGGTTAAGGCAGATGTTCTGTTGAATAGAGTCTTTAGATCAGATATGGTGACCTGGCCTTAGCACTTTGGGAATAATCTTAGTACTTTAGGAGACCGAGGCAGGAGAATTGCTTGGGCCCAGGAATTTGAGAACAGTCTAGGCAACATAGCAAGACCTTGTCTCTACAAAAAATTAGGTGTGGTGGTATGCAACTGTATTCCCAGCTACTTGGGGACCTGATGTAGAAGGATCCCCTGAGCCCAGGAAGTCAAGGTTATAGTGAGCCATGATTGTGCCATTGCACTCCAGCCTAAAAGAGAAACTGACTTGAAAAAAAAAGTCTTTAAATCCATATTAATTAAGATTTTAAAAATCAGAAATAGATATGGAGTCTTATCAAATTAGTTCTTGGTTTTTAGTAAGATTATAATATTGCTTTTCACATTTGTCCAATTCTTACATTATAATAATTGACTTCTTGGCTCCACTGACAGTCATTTAGAAAATCATTGACCATTGTTAAATAAGCATATCTCTACTGCTTCTCCCCCTGTAGCACACTAAGGAATTGCCCGTGTGAGAAGCAGCTTGATAACAAATCAATGCCAGTAATTTGGAGTGTCTGCCCTTGTTGCTTTCAATGGGGACTCATATATGAAGCCATCGTTTGTTTCCTATAAGTTATAATGGCTAAATATGGATACTATGAGCCTCTTGTTGCTCTCAGATGCTCTGAAGAATTACTGCTAACCTCCTTAAGGTCCCTCAGGATTCTCAGTCCCACAAAGTGAATTTTTCACGTACCACAGAGACAAACAATATTAGCACAGACAATGTCAAACATATTCTCAAAAAATATGGGGAAAATTCACTTAGGCATTTTTACATGAAATAGTGACAGACAGACAGAAACTTGATTTTTTAAGATAGATTTCTTAGCATTAAGCTACCTTTGCAGTCCTGAAATAATTGTGTGCTCGTAGTGAATTATTCTTTTAAAATTGGACTTGATATTCTATATTTTTATAACTAATTCAAAAAGCAAGAGTTGTCTCAGGTTTTCTGTCTTCACATAATTTTGGTATGAAACTATAATAATTTTGCTTTCTTTTTATGCTTCATAACAGTTGTCAATTTTATTGTTTTTCTAATTTCTTAATCATTATTTTCCGCTTTTGTCCTTGAATATTACTTTTCACCTATTTTATACAATATACATTTTCTCCTAACTTCTTAAATAAAGTTCTTCTTTGATTTTTGCATCCTTCCTTAACAGTGAATTCATTTTTTAAAAAATGTATTTACCTTTGAGTGCAGTTTTGGCCATATCCCAAAAGTCTGCTAAACAATGTTCTCATTCCCTTTATCTAACACTTCTAAGTCTGCTAGCTTAGGCTCTCCTACCAAGGGGTTTTGTTTTCCTTTCCAACAATTAAATATTTTTCCTCTAACTTTTTCTTACAGTTTTCTATTTTTACTATATTGTGTTCAGAAAATTTAGTGCATAACTTTCTTTGGGAAAATTATTGATGTTTTTATTTTTTGGCTAATCTATAAATAATTTGTATAAATATACCAAGAGTTCTTGAAAAGAAGCTTTTTCTTTGCAGCATAGTATTTACTTTGGGGTGTATATCACAGAGGAGAATGCAAGGTTATCTAACAGGGTATAGGAAAAAATCAGAACTTATATTTAATATTTATTTTTATCTTGTCCTTTTTAAGTTTTACTTTTTATACATTTTATATGTCTTACATTAGAACTCTAGAAACTTAGTATTATTAATAATATGCACATATTGGGAGTATAAGCTTGAAAAGATTTTAAACATAGCTGTGAATAGTACAAATAATAGACACTATTGGTGTAAAAAGCAAGAGTTCAATATTTTAATATAGTGTTATGTCTATATAATTTAACAAATATATTTAAATTAAAACTGCATGCTTAAAAATGTTTCACATACAGGGATTCACATTCAAAAAAGTTTGGGAACAATTGCATTATTCACAATAATTTTACTAAAAAAGAAAGGAAGGTTTCACTTTTCAGAACTCTAAGGAAGGTAGGGAAAGCAATTTGGATTTATTGGGACTGCTAGTCTTAAAAAAAAAAAAAAACCAACAAAAACAATGGGACTAGATTCTACTTCCCAGGGTCATATAATCATAGTGAACTTGGGCTTGTGGAAAGAAAAATGAAAATAACTAGTGGAGGAATGAGTAAAGCAGTGAGCAGTGAACTTTGTGGTCTTTCCATGTGACACACTCAAAACCTTTTTTAGAGTTACTAAATCTATAACCATTTGGCTTAAGTGGATTTTCATGAAAATTGGTGTAAAAATCAGACAAACTCAGGAAGGAAGTCAAGAAAAGCAGCAGGGGAAGTGAAGGGGGTAGGTTTTAGAGAATATTTGACAGCCCTGAGACATAAAAGTGGGAACACTCTTGAAAAAAAAATGTATCTAAATTTCCAAGGGTCAAGGTCACCCTAGATGTGATATATAAGCAATAAGATATATATTGCTCAACTGATAAGTGTCTTTATTTATATTTTACCTACATGATCTGTATTAAATTCCTCTGCTACTACTGTGTTTCATCACTCTTCCCTTGTATTGCTAACAGTGCTCATTTTATAAATTTTTGTTTTTTTGTTTTTTGTTTGTTTGTTTGGGTTTGGTTTTTCTGAGTTGGAGTCTGTCACTCAGACTGAAGTGCAGTGGCCACTCCCGGCCACCGCAGCCTCGACCCGCTGGGCTCCGGCGATCCTTCCACCTCAGCCTTCCAAGTAGCTGGAAGTACAGGCACGCACTACCACACTCGGCTAATTTTTTTGATTTATTGTAGAGATGAGGTCTCGCCAAGTTGTCCAGGTGGGTCTCGAACCCGCGGGCTCAGGCAATCCCCTCACCTCAGCCTCCCAAAGTGCAGGATCATTTTATAAATTTTAATGTTATGTTATTAGGCACATCAAGATTTATGACTATTATTTTTCTTATTATAGATTGCTTTCTTATCAAAATCAAATTATTTTAATGTTTTTTATGTTGGAATCTATCCTGTCTTTTTATGTCGTTTGGATTTAAGTCTAAATCATGTATAATGTTTGTTGGTGGTTTCTGTCTATTTGCTTGTTTGCTTGCTTCACTCCAGTCTGGAAGGCCTTATACTTTGTATTAAATTTTATTCTATTTTAAGACCTAGAGTTCTAGATCTTACCGTATTGTTATTTTATGCTGTTCTCTGTGCTTTTTTGTTATTACTTTTGTTTTTCATCAGCACTGTGACTATTTTTTTAAATTATGAAAAAAGTGTAAAATATAAAAATGCACTAGAAATAATATACAGAAATACTCCCCTAAACTCATTCTTACAGCTTTTTTTTCTCTGCTGGTTGACTGAAGAATATAATACCTTCTTATATTCCTCTAAGTGATTGTTTTTTCTTGGTAAAAGCTGTATTTGAAACTGCATTTGTCTGTTCATTAATGTAGTGAATTAAATTATTTTTGTTGCCTCTTCCTCTATAAGAGAAGTAAAGAAGCATTTTTAAATTTACCCCCAGTCCATTTCTAACCCACTTACATGTTTTCATTGATATAATCTAGAATTTTTAGACCTAGATTATTAATGTTTAATTTTGTTTGTTTATATGGTGTTCATCTCTTCCAAGAATTGTTTTCAGATAATTACATTACTATGGAACAATATTTATGGTTTTAAAATAACAAATAGGTTTAACCGATTTTATGTTCACTGTTCTTTTATCTAGATTTACTCATTTCTCTGTCCTCAACTTTGATCTATCTTATTCATGTGGAGTATAACTTCAAGAATTTAACATGCTCTGTTTTTTTGTGTCTTAGGATGGGTTCATAAATGATATACTTTGCACATACATCTTTCTGTAGTCTTCACAATCGAGCAACTTGACTGAGAATAATATGTTTTTGAGTCCTAGCATTTTCATCTCAGAATTCCAAAGGTATTGTCCCATTGACTTGCAGTTTTCCTAATTATGGCAAAGTCAGAAAGCAATCTGATCTTTGTCCTTCATGGGAAAACTGTTTTCTTCTTGGATGTATGTCAAGTTCATTCACTTATTAATCCAGGTATTCAACAAATATTTTTAATCATCTACCATGTGCAAAGCACTGATTTAGACACAGCAGTGAATGGAACAGAAAAAAAGTTCTGCCTTCATGGAGCTCCCATGTTAGTGGGGGAGACGTAACAAAATTAATTACAATATAAAGCATTTCTGATGATGACACATGCAAGGAAGAAGGTTAAAACTGAGGAAAGCATAGGGAGTTGGACACATGACAATTTAAACAGGGTCCTTAGGAAACTCTTTAATAAGGTGCCATTCAAATAAAGACCTGAAGGAAGTTAGGGAGTGAGCCATGTGTCCATCTGGTGTAGAGCATTCTAGGGAGAGGGAAGAAAGAGCACATACAAAGACCCTGAACTGAGAGCCTGCCTGGTATGTTCAAGGAATAAAAGGGAAGTCACTGTGACGAGTAGGAATGAGCAACAAGGAAAGCAGAAGCTAATGAGAGTCGAGTTGTAACGGAGGGCCAGATCATGGAGAATTTTGTTAACCAGAATGTATACAGGTCAGCATTTTCCAAGCTGGGTTTCCACGGAAATTATGTACTTGACATTGCTACTCTCCAAGTGGGAGATATGATAAGCCAAGTTCTCCAAATTAAATTTTCTATGGAATCCCATCATAGCAGACCTGTTAGTATTCATTCATCCATGCACTCAACACATAATTATTGAGCACCTACTATATGGCATACACTAATCTAGGCAGGAGAATTACAGTGGTGAACAAAACAAAGTCTCTGCCCTCATGGAATTTACAGATGTGTGGATGACAAACAACAAGCTCAAATGTATATGTGATAAATGTTACGCAGGTAAAATAAAGCAGGATTAAACACTTTAAAACACTAGTTTATTTCATTTACTGCTCAAATGACTCCTTGAGCAGGTACTACTGTTACTACCATTGAACAGATGATGACATTGAGGCATACAAAAATTAAGTGATTAGTGACTCTGTTTTCTGCATTGCCAACTCTGCTGTGTGCTGCATCTAGCGTCAGTTTTAATTTTGTTTCTTTATATTTCAACTTTATGGATTTTATTTATCTTTTATTTTATTTCTAACTTTTCTCAGCTTGCTCCCTTATATCATATATTAATATATCATTGGTTGATTTTTTTGGTATCATTACTGCCTGTTTCCCTGAAATTTGCTGAAAGGACAAGTCAGTCAAGTGTGTTCTAAAATGTTCTTTGGTCTACTATCATCGATGTTTTTCAGAAGTAAGTTTTTCCTATACATCATGAGTACTCTGTTCTCTGTTTTATGATGTAGATTTTCTCTTAGGTCTCTTGTGCTTCTTTATTTCTCTATTTATTCATCTTGATCCAAGAAAACTAAGCAAGTAAAGTAAATAAGATTTTCTTTGGTTCTTCTTTGCTGGTCATCTGGCTGCTATTTGAATCCGTAAGCCCAGAACTTATGCAGAGAGCTGGCCCATAAGAGTCTTCCAATTCTCTCTCCAACTTTCCAATGTTTTTCAGTCTTATATTTCCTATGAGTCCGGTGGCTCATGAAAACAGTAAGACTATCTCATGATCCAGTCAACTGGTCATGTTACTATGAGAAGGTCACATACTTCTGAAGAATCTGTGCAAACAGTGAATCCAAACTCCAACCCCTGAATACCCAAGTCTGTCCTGGGACCAGCCCCTCCGCAAAGCCAGCCCCACATCCCAAGATGTCCATCACTTATTTCATGCACTGCCACTCCAATGCTAGTAGCTATCCTGAAGCTAATTCCCACAGAGCAGAGATGGGGAAGGCTTCCTGCTCTCTGGTGAAGGCCTCATTTGATATGTAGATAAAGGGTGGGGATGGGGAGAGTGAGGCTGCTTCCTGCCTTGTGCCCATGTGGTTCCACTTTCTGCCTCAATATTTCATGTGAGATTTGATTGGTGGACATTAGATGCAGATCACTGTTTCATATTCCAAGGTTCTGGTGCTATCAAATATGGCACTATTTGTATATTTTCATAAACATTCCAATGGAAAGGTAGGAAAGATGAAACGGGTGATCAATTTAAAGGGAAACAGGAAGCAAGTTCACAACGGGGGATGGGCGGCTCTCTGCCTCAGCTTCCTCAGATGTCTGGCCTTGCCTTATCCCCAAGTCAACCCTGAGTAGAGCAGGAAGTCTCATCCTCAGGAATTTTGGAGTTAGTAGCAGAATGTGATGGTTGAGAGTGTGGGCTCTGGAAGCAGGCTGGCTAGGTTCAAATCCCAGGTTCATCGCTTATTAAATGAATTACACAACCTTTCTATACCTCTGTTTTCCTATCTATAAAATGGAGGTAATGATAGAACCTCTCTCATTGAGTTATTATGAGAAGTAAGTGATGTAATATTTGAGAAGCACTTACAACAGCACCTGGAAATAACAAAATACTATTGATTAATTGATTGCTTGATTTAAAGTGGCCGGCACTGGTAACCTTTGAGTTTCTTCTGGGCACGTATGGCCCGTCATAATGGGCTGTTTCCTTGATTTCCTTTGCTGGGATTGGAGCTCTGCCCAGGAAGATCTGCTTTCCCTGGTCCTGACTGACTCCTGGTCAGGCTCTGTCCTTGAAGCTTGGGCAAACTCTTCATCTCCAGGATGCTTCATGAGTGGGTTTTAATGAAAAAAACAACACCAAGTGCCAAAGGCTTCCTCTGTGCCTTCCATGCTTTGCCTTCTTAAGTCATTTAATTCTCACAACAGCATAATGAGGTCAGTGCTTTTATTATCCCCATTGTACAGATGAAGCAACAGAGGCCTGGAGGCTCAGGGCTATTAAACAAAGAAGGTGGGATCTGACCTCAAAAACCTGAAGGGCAGGCTTTGTTTGCAGAGGAGAGAGACTTTGGGAGTTCAAAGGTAGGACTCCCTTTCATGAAGAAATTTTTAAGCAACTTGAAGAGCCCAAAGCCCAGCACAGAACTGGTGCTCCGCAAATATTTGCTGAAGGTCTTAGAGTGGAAAGTTTTGCCCTAGATCAATGATTCTCAGCTGGAAGCGATTTTGTCCCCCAGGGGACATTTGGCAATATCTAGAGACATTTTTGGTCACAACTAGTGGGGAAATGTTATTGACATCTGGTAGGTAGAGACCAAAGATGCTGCTAAACATCTCACAATGCACAGGACAGACCCCTCCTGTGACAAACAATTGTCCGGCCCCAAATGTCTGTAGTGCTGAGACTGAGAAACACAGGACCTGAACTCCACTTGGTCTGTTCATCTTCTCTTTATATCTCTGGCAAGGCAAAAGAAACTAGATATCCCGAGTGTCATCATTCCCAGAAAAGCTCTGTAAATAGGACTCTCTTGGTAACTCTCAATGCTCAGTTCAGTCATCTTATTGTTCCCTGTTTTGGGGGCAGTCCCAGAACTGTCCTTGAAGACAAGAAATTGTGAATTTGGGGAAGTGGGTAGTAATCCTGCCCTTTGGGAAAACTGTGGTGTTGAATAAAAAACTCAGCAGGCAAGCTCCTTGGAGCCCTCAGAGGATAAAGCATAGAATATTTTAGATCTCAGAGCCTGCCAGAGAGAAGTGACTCTCTGCTCCTTCCATTCAAGAGCTTTTGTTTTGCATTTAAATGACAAGGCAGAGGCTGGGGAGAAGCCGGCAGCTCCTTCCTCTGAGGAGGGAAGTTGTCGCCCCTCTGAAGTGGCTGCGTTAATGTCATGTCATTACACCGTATTGCTGCACAGGTTAATATAATTGGGTGACGATGTGTGAGCAATGATCCGTGCCGTGTTACAGCTCTGAAACAAATGACATTTAACCAGCCGGTCTGTAAGGCTCCTTGTTATCTACATGGTGAGCAATTGAAACGGAGAAGCAGACCTCTCCATGAGCAACTGATGAATTAGTTGTTGGGTTTCCTCGACAGCCTGGATTTATAAGAGCACAATCTAACATAATTTATTAGATCTATAAACAGACAGATCCGATGTTTTCACTGAGATTACATCTTGTCACCCCCAGATATTGTGTCCGCTGACAGCGCTGTTATAATTTAATTTTATTATTCTGATAAGGTGTTGTTTCTGGGGGTTTATTATTTATTTTTATTTCCCCCCCCAAAAAAGACATTTTCATCTTTAGCTGGAAAGGAATCAGAAACTTTTGTGCTAGTGAATATCTGGTAGCCGCCCAGACAGCTTTTCTAGGCTGCAATGTAAGCATCTCAGGGCAGAAACAAAGTTTTAGCATGAATTATTGTATGGCCCCTGGCTTGGGAAATGGCAGGAAGAAGACTTCAGAGAGTACCTGTGGAATGGAATTGGGACATCTTCCTCTGTTGAAATATCAGCCAGTGGTTGACCTCCTTCTATAGAGTTCCCCACCTCTGGTGGCTGTCTGCCTTCTCCAGGCCCACCTACAAGCCCCAAACACAGGAGAGACCACCCTGGGTCCAGTCACACCACTCACCTAGCATGAAGCTAGGGCTCCCAGCTACCTGGTCAGGGATCTCCCATGGAGTTATTCCAAGCCAACTCCTCCTGGTCCTGCGAAAAGAGGGGTGCATACCCACTCTCAAAGGTCTTTCTCACCAAAGGGTCACAGATCTGAATGACCAACACTTAACAATAAAGGGACAGTGACTGTCCAAAGAACTACAAGGGGGAGACAATACTAGAGTTGTGTGTCCCATCAAAATAGCATAAGTCAGTGAGAAGACACCCCACTGAGAGGCAATCAGATCTTGATGTCCCTTGGGGTAGCTATGACTCTGGACATGCCACTTCCCCCTTATGAGCACAGATATACCACTTGCCACTTCCCCCTTATGCATGCCCAGAGGAACCCTGGAAGTAATGATACCTGCCTCCCAGGGGTTGGTGAGAATGAAATGAGACTGTGAACGTAGAGGACTCATATTAAGCTCAAGTGCAAATGAAGGATATGTTTATTAGCAATAACATTTCTGAGTTCTAGAGATACATTCTTTAATCAGGAAGGGATCTATATTTTTATTGTTGTTTTTATTTTATAATAATCACCATCTTCATACAGCTTTAAATTTTACCAGGTGCTTGCATATGCTATATAATGCAGCATGAGCTCATAGTAATCTCCTAATAATTTGGCAGAGTGGGGGGTGACTTTGTCATCCCTTTTTGCAGATAAAGAAACTGGGGCCCATGGAGATGATCCAGAGTTTCTCCACTAGTTACAGGATTCTAGCTGTCTTCTGAACAACTCCACATCCACGACTTGGTGATAAAAATCAGGGTTTTCTTTGCTCAGGATTTGAATGGAGCAGAGCACAGCTCTAAGGACAATCAGACTGAACTCTGGTCATCAGCTCGCTGTTATCGGGAGTTCAGCCACAACTTGCTCATAGGAGAAATGATTTGGGTCAATTCTCCAAAGGCCGGGGGTGCGAGTGCTCTAGGGTTTCAGCTCCATTTGCTTTCAGGGCCAGTTTCCATTCCCAAGGCCAGAGGCAATTCTTGGAGTCATTCATAAAGCCCTCTATTCCTCATGGGGAGAAAAGAAATTAATATCAGAAGTGGCAGCATCTGAGCGGCAGCTTCATAACAGGCTTGAACCCTGACCTCTCAGCTACAGCTGGGAACGGCTCAGCCAAGCACGTCATTGACTCCAAGAGTTCTGGAACCTGAGATGTGCATGTGGGCTTGGAGGTCACCCGGTCCAGCTCCCTTATTTTACAGATGAGGAGGTTACATTTCAGAGAGAGAAGAGGGCTTGCCCAAGGTCACACAGCGGGTCAGGGAGCAAAATCAGGGTTGGAACCAGGTCTCCTGGTTCAGGATTCTTTCCACCATCGGGTACCTCATCAGGCATACTCTATCCTTGTACACCTTTTTAAGACCCAATAAAATGCAAGCCCCACCAAAACACCAAGCATGGAATGTGCAACCCTGCACAGATCTGTTAAGTCCTCACTCTGCAACGGCAGGATCCCACCCAGGAGGGAGGTACACACTCCATCACCCTTCCCCACCTTAGCCTTGAACATCTTGCCTCAACCCAGGTCCCTCTGCTAGCCCTAGCTCCCTCTCCCAGTCTGATCTTACTCTTAAGACTTGGTGCTAAAATGTGCTGACTTTCTGGATCCCTTTCTCTATTCTTATTACAATTTTCCTTCAGACAATTCTGCCTCTGGCCATGCTGATAAATATTTTCCCATCTCAAGACCCTTTCCTTGAGATTTCCCAGTACTTTAACAGGAGCTGAGTGGAAATAAAAGAAAAGTCTTCAAAATACAACAATTTCAGCTAAAACACTGCATCCTCAGAGAAGTCTCTGACCCCAACCACTTGCACCAGAGGCTGGGTCAGTTTCCAGCATCCTTTGCCAAGTAGCTCTTGAAGTTTGTAAGACCTAGGTGTAATTTCTAGATTAGCGCGCATCTCCCCCACTAGAGGGAGCTCCGAGAGGCCAGGGTGTTTTAGCTTCTGTTTGCCTCTGTGTAACCAGAGCTCCGGAGAGTGCCTGATGCCCAGCAGTCAGAGAGGGATGCAGATGAAGCTCATCCTTACCCACCCCCAAAAGAGTGAGCCTGCTGTGGAAAATGGAGAATTCTGAGGGCCTTTGTGGGGGAGGGGGGGCTGGGGCTTGAGCTGAGATGCTGAGCAAAGAGATCGTACCCCATCCCCACTGCTCCCAAAGCCCTGGAGATGTCTTCTGTTGCTCACAACTAGAAAAATGCCCCTTATGGGGGGAGGGGAATGACCCACGATGGAGGTGGCTATAAGATGACTCCTCCCTTCCTGCTTTCCAAGGTTATTCAAGCTTTCAGGGGTATCCACTTAGAATCTAGCAGCCTATCAATGTAGAGAAGATACAAGGCAGAGAGGTAGAGCAGCCTAGGTGCTGTGGCTGGCCATGGACAAGCCCACCACCATGAGGAACAGGAAGAGAGAACACTAAATGCCCCCATGAGGTCCCTCTGGAGCCTGTCTTTGGATCCAGAGGGAGCAGCCATGAGCCTTGGGACTTAGTGCAGGGGCTGTGTCCAGATGCCAGTGGTAGCAGATCAGCAGCAACTGCCTGGAGTAACCAAAGCAGTAACTGTAGCCACTGTTCTTCAGAAACAGCTGACTTGGGCCCTTACAGACACTGTTTGACTCACATTCTGGTCAAGAGAGGAAGAAGTGGCTCATGCCTCCAGGACCTAGTGGTCCTCAGCAATAAGGGCTCCCGGGAAAATTTTGCTGGGGACCCAGGCATACTGTCTTTTGAGGATGATGTCACAAGGTCTGTCCTCCAGGACAGCACAGTCCAAAAGAAATAGAATGCACGATCCACATGTTATTTTAAATTTTTTGGTGGCCACATTTTTAATAAAGTAAAATAAACAGATAAAATTAATTTGAATAGTATATTTTATTTAGCCCAGTACATCCAGAATATTATTATTTCCAACATGTGATCAAGATAAATATTATCAAGATATTAAGATATTTTATATTTTTTAATGCAGTATTTGATGCAGTTTATCTCAGTTTGGACCAGCCACATCTGGTGAGTGGCCACTGTATTGGACAGCACAGTTCTAGAAAGTCAAGTCTTCAGCTTGACAGCCCTGTCTGGTAAGTGGGTATATCTCAAAGTTATCAGGTGTCTGAAGGCACCAAAGGTCACATGTAGAATCAAGGGATTTTATAAACCAAAGAATGCTCACTCAGCCCCACAATTCCCTCTCAATAATTCCCAGGCTTGTGCAGGGTTCCAGTGGGACTTTCTCTGGCTGGAGAGACCCCAGGGTGCTGGCTCCATGGCTGCCCTGCAGAAATGCTCTGCTTTGAGCCTGGGAAATGGAGCTGTTTGAAACAGATCCAAGTTTTCAGCTGCCTGGTCCCCACACCCCATCTGCCAAGCACCAAGAGCGAGGCAGATGCTGGAACCACATCTGTCAACCTGCCCTGATGGCTTCTGGCACTTCCCCCAGCCTCTTGGAGCCTCTGCCCCCACCCTGGGAGAAGCTGGCACTCTCTGGGTTTGCCAGTTCCTGTTCCCCGCTGGAGGGCATCCTGGGGCATCCCTGGAGGCAGCTGCTGTCCTAGGGGTGGTCCCCCATTCTCAGGGCTGATCACTCTGTCTACTCTGCTGCTTTGCTGCTGCCCACCCCTCTGACAAAGCTCCCTCTGAGATGGGAAGTAGGGCGCAGACTCCAGCAGTCCCCACAGACACGATGAACAGCTCTCAGAGGGTCTGTACAGGGTACTGTCAAGCAAACCTCAGCACGGAGCAGGGCCAGTGCCCAATGGCAAGCAATTAAGCCTGCTTCTGCTTCCATTCTGCCTCTCTCCTACAAGTTGTTTGAGGATGAGACAAGAATAAGTAAATAAAGTACCTGACAATCCGTATACTCAACAGCTTCGGGGTAGAACAAGACTGTGCTAACAGGGGAAAAAAAGAGGTTCCCTTGGCCACGGCAAGGGTGGGGCTGGGCTCCAGGCCACAGCCCGTTGTCCCTTCCCCTGGCCAGTGCAGGTCACCATCATTGGAACTTCCTAAATGATTTCAACATTGTGAAGTTTAAGGGGAAAGTTTGGCCCATCTGGCTGTACATGTTCGGATGTGTTTTATATGTCTAAAATAAATCGTGGGTTAGAAGACTTTAGAGTGTCTGATTCTCCTGTCACGCCAGCCCCCAGGTCAAAGCCTGGACCAGGGTAGGCAGTCAGTAGATACGGCTAAGAAAGCAAGTGGAGGAAAGGAGGGGAAAGGGAGGGAGAGAAGGGAGAAGGCAAGAATACTTGGTGAGGGTGTGGGGAGGGTGAGCACAAAGAGACAGAAAGGAGGAAGAGGTATAGGAGGAAGAGGTGTAAGAAGAAGAGGTGGGGTAAGGTGGGTGCTCCCTGCTGCTCCCAGCCCTGGGTCTCTACATCTGGCCCAGCCTCCTTCCCCAAGGCTTCTCTGTGGCCAGGCACAGTGGGCTGGGCACCCTGGCTGGAGCTGGAAAGTCTTTTGCCAACTCCTTGTTTTTCCTCTTAAGCCCTCAAGGAGTCTAAACGTCAGCTAAATGAGGACCCCATATGTGGAAATAGTCATTCCGATATTGATGTTTTCCTTATAAAAGCACGTTGTTTTATGTGTGGGTGGAGGAACTCGTTGTAAATTGTTAAATATGATGTAAATGCTAATTTCTCAGCACTGCCCGGTAAAGAACTCCTTGGGAAGTGCATCTCGTAGAAGGCCATAAAAGAAAATGGTAAAAATAAATTAGGGAGAAATGCGGGTGGTAGCATACGGTGCCTGTTTTGCGTGCCTGTTTTGCCAACACACAGCCGTGTGTCCCCTCCCCAAGCTCTGGCCCCAACAAGAGAGGATTTGCATAACTGCAGTGACAGATGCCACCACTTTCCAGCAGCCTCCCAGCCTTGACAACTTTCAGGAAACAGTCTGCCAGGGTTTGCTTCGAATAAAAACAATTTTTTAAAAAATCACCAAGCATTTCTCCCTTTCGCAATTTTAAGTAAAATCATGTATTTTAGTGGTTTGGATTTCAATCCTGGAAAGAGGAAGCACAGATGACAGTGGGGAGGTCTGCCTTAAAAACCATCCCGGGTTTCGGCTGCTCACGCAGGCTCGCAGTGACAGCTTTCTCTAAAAACCTCGAATGCATTTCGGCCACATTCAGAAGAGGGAACCTGGCAGGTATCTAGCAAACTCAAGCCTCTTTCTCTGTCAGTAGTCTTCCTGTCCCGGTACTCTCTTAACCAAATCCAGCTTTAGATTTTAACCACAATCCAGATTTTGATGCACACAAAAGAATTAAAATCCAGGGTCACACAGCTATTTGTGGAATGAATATTAGTATATTCTTTGCAACACATGATGTATGAACTGTATATATTTTGTTGATAAATTGTTTTTAAATATTTCCTCCTTTTTATTAATTGAAGAGGAGCCTCATGTATCAATGCCATTTTTTCCTGTTTTTCACATAAATTATTTTCTTGCAATGTTCGTTTGTATTATTATTGCTGATATTAAGGCAGAGTTTTTTGCCTTGTAAACAAGATTTTGCTTACAGCTAAATGAAAGAAGTGAAGTTAATCACATTGAAATAATAGGTTTTAAAAGGTAATTCAGTGGTATTGGAATGAAGTTTAATCTTCAGCAATAGAAGCCGTGCTGAGAGAAATGGCAGAAAAGCTTGTTCTGTAATTAAATGGTATTTATCATTGGCAGGTCAGCTCCGCTGGGTGAGAGGCTCCAGGACTCCACAGAGAAGGGAAAGAAAGTAGGGCAGAATCAAAGGGCCCAGAGCAGAGCCTGAGGACTGCAAGAACAGGCTGGGAGGAAGAGCTGGTGCAGTGACACCTCCTGGGATCTGGCTGGCCAACCCTGCACATTGTGTCTCGCCCACAGTAATGCCAAGAGCTTCCTCCACACACCTTCAGAGGGGACCCAATTCACAGCCTCTCCACTCAACATTAAACCACACGAGCTTAGAATTTAGGCAGACCTGTGATCTAACAACACAGCTTATAGTTTCCCTCTCTTCTTCTGTAAAATGGGAATAAAAAACACACCAACCCCCTGGAGTTGTTGTGACCACTAGCAACACCAGATTCAGTGTGCCATGCACCTTGCCTGGCGCTGCAGCAAGAATCAGCACTAATTATAGTCACACTAGTGAGCATTCATACCTCAGGCAGCGCTAGTACAGGTTGAGACCCTCTACCCTGAAGAGTTGAGAATGCTGAGCTTCTCCAACAGATGGTCCCCAGGCAGCCTTCTGCAAATGTGGCCAAATGCTTCCGCAAAAGCAGCAATCCTGGCCTAAGTGGAGGGCGGCAGGCAGCCTGGGACAAAGAAGGTTGAGAGGTGAACTCAAGATGATTCTCAAGCAGTCCTCTGAAACACAGTCAAGCCCAAGAACAAAGTGAGTCACTGAGTTGAGCCCCATTCCAGATTTCTCTTTCCAGAACTCTGATTTCCTCCTGGAGCTAGAGACGATGCTGTTCTTCCATGCCTCCCATCTGAGTTCAAGTCCCAGATCTGCCACTTGCAAGGGTGTGTTTTTCGAAAAGTGAGCCCATGAAAATGAGAGAAAGTAGAAAGAAGGATGAAGTTAGATAATTCAGGGAGCATTCTTAATCTTGCAGAGGCCGAGCCCCTTTCCTCTCACCGCACAGCTCCTTGCTAGCTGGTGGCTCTTTCTTAGAGGCTTTTGGCCCTTTGACTGAAATCCAAGAGTATTGATGAGATCCTCATGTCACTGCACTTTGGGGAAACAAAAAAAAAAACCCCAGTGGGGGCTGGTCTGGCTTTGGGAAGGACCCTCCTGTTTTTAACTCTGGTCTGTCTATCAGGGAATTTGCTGGCAGGAAATTCAAGCATCCCTGTGTCTCCCTTCAATAAATCCCATTTCAGTAAGACCTGTTTGGTGTTTCAGCATTTGCAGGTCCCTGGAGCTCACATGCTGTTAGAGGATGTCTTGAAATCAACCTAGTCCCCAATTGGCTCATGTGCAAAAACATATCAGGGCACTCTTCAACTTTGGGGCAGCTGAGCCTGGCACCACTCCAGCTTCCAGCTCTAAGAAGCTCGAATTCGGGTCCTTTATTAGCTCTCCCATCTTTATTAGTGTTCCGGAGCAGAGTGTCTGCAGCTCAAGTTATTGAATTTTCACTAAAACCTCAATACATGCACGACCCTTTTGTACTTTCATGTTCAAAAAGGTACAGACTTCCAACTGCCATCTCCTGCCTCTATCCATATCTTTCCTCATTACAGGCTGTGGTCCAAAACCAATACGAATTAAATAAATACCCCACTGAGAGCTGCACTTTGGAGAATTGTCTCCTTGCTGTACAGATGTGGGCTATCTCCAAACAGCACCAACATCTTGTATTTTATTTTATATTTTAAAAAAAGTAAAATCCAAATAGTATCCAGGAAGGAAGCATTTGCATGGGTGGATGTTTGATTTCATTCTTCTCTCAGCATGCATTCCTCTTTCATCCCATAATGGCTCTTCTTGGTTAATCTGTCTTGAAAATCCACAGGTAGGGATGCTATTGATACAAGGCCAACATGCAACTCGGTTTACAGAGACCATTGAAAGTGCATAAATAGTAAATTTCACTTGATGTGTACTTATTAATGCAATTCCACTCTGAACATTTCTACAGAAAGAGATTTTGCCAGATGGGAGATAAGTTATGGATATCCATGAAAGAAAAAATTTGGTTTCCATTCTAAATGACGGATACAGGTTGATTTGCCTTGCATTTTTCAAGGCGAATCACCACATTCAACATCAGTTACTTTGCCTTTTAGCAGTTTAAGAAAAAAGGGGTTTTTTTTGTTATTTAAAACAATCACTAAAATCTCATAAAAACATTTCAGCCCTCTACTTCATATGAACACAACAAATTACTTTTGTGATTTTACAAGACCAACATTGACCATGGTTCACACAGAATCATTCTGTGCCCTGAAACCACAAATTTGACTTCCCCGCAGCTGGTAGGTTTTAATTCCTAATGTAATACCCACAGACATTTGTTCCCTTAGACCCATCCAGTATCCGATGTTGCTGGACAGATGAGCAAAGTGGAAGAACTCACATTTCCTTTATGCAGATCACAGAGAAATATGGGTGGGGGGGAGTGTGCACTCTACAAGGCCTTTATGGTCCATCTATGGAACTGGAATAGGAAATCAATGGCAAAGACCAGACTGGGGCGCTGAATTCTTCCAAGTAATCATTTTTTCCTTCCTCTAGTCCCCAGCCCCGCCTCTATTAAAGACTTAACATCGCCTTCCTCATTTAGAGCATAATTGAGACTCCACTTTTATTTCATCATCCTTCCCCTTTCATTGATCACTGCTAATTTTCTGGCTCAGTGCCATCTGGGGAATGGGTTTCCTAACCCTAGCAGAGGTGTAATTGGAGCCATTGGGCTAAAAACAGGTTTGTGCTTTGTCTCATGAACCAAATCAGCCCATGTGACCAGGAACTCAAGTATACCTTCTACCCTCAACCCTTCTACCTCTCTGCCAGCCCACCCAGACTTAAGAAAATATCTTCTCTGCCCCCAGAAGCCCGCCTGGCATCTCCAAGTGCATGATCCAAGCATCTACCACAATGCAAATAAAAACACCAACACAATAAGGAAACGGATTCCTTTCCCCACAGGTGCTAATAGAGTGGGTGGCCAAATACAGCTGCACCTCCAAGTAGCCAGATGTGAGAACAGTACATCTGTCTACAGTTTCTCTGTTCAAACTGAATCACTGATTCTTCACTGAATCTGACAGCATGTGCCAAAGAAAGATTTAGAACCACAGGGTCCCATCTCCCTTCCTTCAGACATACCAGGCTGGGGTTAGGGAATATTTATAAGGTACCTGTGTCAGAGCCTTGAACTTAGACAAGTATAAACCAGAAAAGAAGAAAGTAGCCTTGCAGAAAGAATCAGAGGGAAACAGTATTCAATACAGTATCCCAACGTAATGAGGTACCATCCCAGGATGGGGGAAAAAATTATAACTGTGAGAAATGTGATAGAACTGTCAAAATTGTATGAAATCAGCTTTATAAATTGTGAACCACAAGTCACGCTTTTATTTGTTCTATAAAAGGGTAAAAATTGCAACAATTTCATCAAGATGTGAAACAAAGGCAATGATAGCACAAGAAAAGACCTATCAGTGTGATATTCAAGCTATGTATGCTCTCACCCACCATTTCTTTCATCTTTTCCCCATTGCAGTGGAAGTCTGCCACCAAAGTTTAAGAATCCAAATCTAGCAAAGTATGTGAAAGCAGTGCTGTGCTATAGTCAGTTTGCAGCAGCTCACAAGAGCCAACTTTACCATTTTTATGAAACTTGCAAGCTGGTTAATATCGTGTTGGTAACTCAAAATTGGCCATCATTGGAGTATTTACACCATGGAAATGGGCAAATGCTATAAATGGGGGCTTTTCTTTCTTCAGAGAGCAGGTTGTTAACCATTTACTAACACCACTGGTTGGAGGGCTCTTCTTCTGAAATTGATTAGCATGATGGCTAGATTAAGATTTAGCTTAATCAAGTTTTCTTTCAATGCCTCAAACTGCTTAAGTCCCTGATTTTCTAACTGGCATCAGCAAGTACCTTTCATTCCCAGAAGTGCCTAAGGATAGCTGGGGAAAGGGGACAAGGGGAAGAATGAGCCTTACAGATTTGAAGCTCGATTTAACAGAGTATCTTGGCTTTGAACTGTTATAGTAGGTCTCTGCTCCAGGTTCCCTTTTGTCAAAGGGTTCTGCTGCTCTCAAAGCTTAGCTTAACTGAGACTGTTTCTGTGAATATCTGCCAGTTTCATTCTTCAGAGAAGGGTAACTTATGCAAGGTCACATAGTGCATCCAAGACTCTGGGAGAAGGACCGTGGACCCTGGACCCAGCTTGCTGTGGACTCCTTGTGTGACCCTGGACAAGTTATTGTCTCAATGGTGAAGAGGTAGACTTGAAGGGATCGGCCTCTAAGGGCACTGCTGGCTCTGAAATTCTGACATTCAACTCTGAGTTCTTGGTCTAAATGGACTCTCAAGGGAGTGTGGAAAATTTAAGAAACTGAAAGACAAGAGATGGGCAAATGCCATCCAATTTTCCAACAGAACATAGACCCATAATCTTGATCCAGACTCCTGAAGTCTGAAGATCTGCTTTTCTTCTGGATGATTCATGAGTCCCTGAGAAAGAAGCACCAGAAATCTCCTTTGATTCTGTAGGAACAACTCAGTCAGACCATGAGTTGAAGCATCTGAGTTACACAGACCTGGATTCAACCCCTAGATCCTTCACTTACATGCTAAGTGACAACGGAAAATCTACTTAACCTTTCTGATCTATTATTTCCTCATTTGTAAAATGGATCATAATAGCATCCACTATATAAGACTTCTATAAGAATTAAATGAGATAAACCATGTAAAGCACTTAGCATCAAACCAACCCAGACTAAGCACTTAATAAACAGAAGCTATTAATATTATTATTTCCTCAGGTGAGGGGGTTAATTAAGAGACCAGGGAACTAAAACAGACTTGAAATTTGCAGTCTCAGCTTTGACCTGAGTTAAATCCACACTTGGGGCTGAGCAGGGTCTATGCTTCTAAGACTGACTGCTGAGTAGACTACTAGGGGAAATTTGGGGGTGGACCAGCCAAGAGGTGATTTTGGACAAGTCAGTTTGGGTTGGGATCAGCTAAGTCTTTTTGGTTTGGAATGAAAGGAGCAAACACATACACTAGAGAAGCCACAATGAGCTATCCACATCCTGGGCCTGGGCCAGGAACTCATGCCCAAATTCTCTAGGGAAAAGCTTCAGGAAGGGGCCAGTGAGACTGAGTCCCCAAGAGACTTGCTGACACCTAGTGCATCAGTAGCTTACGTGACAAGGTGCAACCCCAAGAGAGGAAAGCTGGACTTTTCACTTCTACATCAAACCCAAAGTAACTTTAATCCATGGTGGTGTCAGTGAAAGGTACCAGTGTCTGGGATATTCGTGTTGGACGTAGGCATATGCATTCTTGCAGGGAGCACCAACAGGGGTGAAAGTAGTGAGGCATCCTATCACAATTCATTGGCAACAGGTGCCAGCAAAAAAAGGAGGAGCAGGAGAGAGAGGACTTAGTAAACCATTATGTGGGAAATGGGACTTATTCCTAAACACATAAGGGACTCCCCAACAAAATCAGGAGTAGCTTTCAGAGATCCAAACAGGTAATTGTTGTTATTAATGTGGTCCCAAGTTTAACCTTAACCTGTGGTGACCTAGAGGAATTCAGGTTCCACATTTTGTGCCTGGAATGAAGCAAGCATCCATTCAACAGATGCTTTGAGATGTCCTTGTGGACAGATGGGAAAATGTGAGCTTGTTGCTGGTGCTCCAAGGTGCGTTCATGACAGCTGAATCTGCCTAAAAGAGGAGGCTCTCATTTTAGTACAAAATTAGAATCACTTGGAAAACTTTAAGAACCACACTGATTCCCTGCCTCTACCCTTGATGATTTTTATTTAATCAATCCAAGATAAGGCCTGGGCATTTAGTGTGTTGTGCTACCATCCCGGGTGATTCTCACAGCAGCCTGGAATAAGAACTTTCCTTTAGGAAAGTTCCCAGCAGAGGCCACCGGCCTCTGTTCTTGATTCTTTCTTGGTCCTTATCAGGTCAGTGGCTTTGATGAAGCCCTCAAAGTTTAAGATTCATATGTTAGATGACCTGAAGCCAGAAGAGGTCACCAATAGCTGACTAGTGGTGTTCAGAATCAATCAGATCTCAACACTCTACTTTTCAAAGTAGCAAGCTCCCCATCACTGGTGGTGTTCACCTGTAGAGCAGATAAGCAGTCCTTATATAGTCCCTGTTTACAAAATACTTGTCATATCTTATCCTCATCATAACATGTGTACACACATGTACAAAGTAGGTTCAAAGAAGGCACAAGAAGGCACACAGCACACCTGAAGTCACCCAGGTATAAAGCATCCCAAAAGGCCAGTCTTTCAAAAAGTGCTATGTCTCAAACCAGATCCTCTGAGATCTGGTTGGGTCTCCTGACTCCACAGCCCATGGGTGCCTTTCATGAGACATAGGATGCTCCAGAGGAGATACCTCAGGTAGAAAATGGGCCACAGGACCTTGAATATTGCTGCCAATTTTGAATGCCTATTCTGCCGCTGAGGCTGTGGCTTGCACCAGTGACCCACCCCCACCCCCACCCCCCGGCCTGGCTCCTGCCAAGGCAGGCCCACTTCCTGAGGCTTTCTCTCAGGAAGGAAATCCCAGTCATCATAAAAGGAAAATAAGGAAATAAAACCTTAATAGGATTTCATAGATGATATAAAATCTCTACAACTCTGAGTGACAGACACTAAAAAAGATCATTTAAAGAGAAAAAGCTTTCTAAGACTTCCTGTGGAATTGGTTGTCTGAAGATGCTTGTATGGTGGTCATAGATAATGTCATTGGGAGGCAGTGCCAGAAGGGCCTGACCTGAATAAAGTGGGGAATCCGGGGAGTGTGACTTGGCCCACTGAGGAAGCTCACAGAGTCATGAGGTAACACCAAGACGTGCAGTCCTATCTAACTTACAGCCTTCTCCGTTGCCTTCAAACCTTGACTCAGTCACTGCCTCTTCTAGAACCTTCTCTGACCCCTGACAGGCAAAGGCTCTCCACTTCTTCCCCAGTACTCCTGAGGCATACTTCCATTATAGAGCAATGCTTTCCAGGATGTGTCCATGGAACATCAGCATTGGTATCCACTGTATGTATCCTGTTAGAAAAAGACTCCTGAAACTCACCCCCAGACCTGCCATTTTGGAATCTCTGGGGGTGGAGCCTAGGAGTCTGCATCTCTAACAAGTTCCATGGGTGTAGATGATGTTTCATCTAAGATCTGGTGGCAAGAAGGAGCCTGTCATGTGAAGCTGGAGGCAGTATGTTGAAGACAGAGAATGACAAATGCAAAGGTCCTGAGGTGGAAAAAGATTTTGGAGAGTCTGAGGGATAGCCAAGAAGACAGCACGGCTAAGGAGAAAAGTGGTAGGAGCTCAGGTTGCTGATATATCAGGGCCAGATCCTGAGGTGAGGGTCAAGTGCAGACTTTAAGTTTAATGGAAAGCCATTCAAGAGGAAGCACACACAGGAAGTGGTACAGCTTGGCACCACTGGATATAGTGAGGAGGGAGATGGAGAAATCAAAGATGGATGAATAACTTCTAGATTTTTGGCTTATGTGCCTGAGTGGATAATGGTGCCACTTACCAAGGGATGGAAGACATGGGAAAAAGAAGACTGATGCGTGTGGGTGCAGGAGGTGGGGGCCAAACAAATAGCTCCGTTTGACCATGCTAAGCCTGAAGTGTCCATTAGATCCAAATGGAGATGTCAAGTAGGCAGTTGGATAGAT
Source organism: Tarsius wallacei (assembly GCA_963574415.1). Lineage (NCBI taxonomy): Eukaryota > Metazoa > Chordata > Mammalia > Primates > Tarsiidae > Tarsius > Tarsius wallacei. The sequence goes on from CAUYQG010114098.1 coordinate 61,003, forward strand.
GGGTTCCAAGCCTGGTGGAGCAATCAAGCCTGGAGTTATAAATGAGTGAACCAACATTTGACTATAGTGTGGCCTGCCTTTGCCCAGGCTGTTGCCTTTGCCACATCTTCATTAGCCACTTAACTCCCATTCCTCCTTCAAGGCCCAGTTCAAATTTCACCTCCAGGCAGGGTTAGTGGTTCTCACCTCTGTGTTCCCAGAGTTCATTGTAAATATCTCACATGTTCCAAAATAGTTTGCCTCCCCCTTTAGACGACAAATTCTGAGACTCTTTGTATTCCCAACACCTAACTGAATGCTTGGCACATGGAAGATGCTCAATAACATCAGCTTCCTTCCTTCAAGGCATCGGGCTGCGTACTTTTAGAAGCAATACTCCATTTAAACTTCTCAACAGTGCAGCAGGGATAGTGTCATTCCATTTGAAAGTTGATCCAACTCAGGCCCTGAGGAGTTAAGGTCCTGCCCAATGTTTCTGCAAGTGGAAGCATCTGGATCTGTCTGATTTCGCTGCCAGGCCTGTTTCCACGTTGCCTCTGCCCAACTCCTGGCTCCCCATCCCTCCCTCCTCCCACTCCCTTGCAGCCCTCCTCCTCCCTGGCAGAGCTCCCACGCTGCCTGCGCCTCTACACAGGATGTGCTTCCTGAAGTTCCTGGTCCAGATGGCCCGCGGAAGCTGCTCCTCATAAATCACCAGGCCTCGCAGAGCTGTGCTCAGCCACTTTCTCCTCTCAATCTCCCCAGGTCCCGGTGCGTGGGCCCCATCTGCCCAGTCAGCAGAACTGGCTCCTCCAGTCTGGGAAGTATGTCTGTTGTCCCCCTCCCCACCAGGGCCAAGACCCATGGAGCAGATTCCTGGGAGCTGCTGAGGGGACTCGCAGAGCACCTTTGTCAGGGACCTGGAGGTGACTCAATGGAAGGACAGGGAGTGGGAAGGGCAATGCTTAAAGTGTTGCCCCAGGTGGAGGTGCAGGTGCAAAGGACTGTTTAATCCACCTGTCAGCCAGGCCCCATCACCACTAAAAACTCAGACTCCTTTGCTCCCTAAGATACCATGCCACAGGGCAGATGCATACTTGGCACCAGAGTCCAGAGTCCCCTAATACATTTCCTAATACAGATCAGCAGCTTCAGTGATGACTCACTCGAATCCCAGCATATCTTAGACAAGTCACTTCCCTTTTCTGAGCTTTATAATTTTTTTACTTATAAGTTGCAGATAATAATACCTGTTTCCTAGCATTGCTGAGGAGTCCATAGATAGTATTTCCAAAAGACACACCATGATTCCTCAGTACATGGTAGAAACATAAATGCAAGGCACCCCTGGATATTGTACCACTCAAAACTGTGGCAGAAATGGGGACAACAGGGATCTGGTCCCTTGCTTTCCATTCTACTACAACCATCTCCTTTATGTCACGGATTGATCTGATGTATCACTTTCCATCTAGAAGCCCTTCAGTGGTCCTCCAGTCACCTTTGGCAATAATTCTCCGCATTTTCTAGTCTGTAACTTTAAAAACTATAATCTGAGGAAGTATACTTGGGGGGGTGTGACAAAGTTGGCTAGCCACCCACCAAAAATGCATGATCCCATTCCAGAGTACAAGGTGTCAGACCATAGTTTCCCAGCCAGGACGACATTTTCCAGCACCTCTTGCACTAGATGGAACCACATGGTTACTTCTCATCACTGAAACATGAACGAAAGTGATGTGCCTCTCCCAAGCAGAGGTGCCCAAGGAATACATGCCCTTGCTCCAGCTTCTCTTTCCTCGTCTGCTAACTGAAAGAAAGGACCCTAACATCCAAGGAGATGATGGAGCCACAAAATGGGAGGTGCCTCAATCCCTGAAAGACTCTGTGAAACAGAGCCTCAGCACTGTGAATCAAGAACTCACCTCCAAGACATCACTTGAAAGGAAATTGTTTTAAGCCAATAATAGTTTAGAGTTTATTTGTTGTAGCAGCTAACATTACCCTAACTAACACAAAGAAGTGAAAAGACTCAAAATAGCATGAAACAAACCAATATTAATGATAATGTGATCATGACTCAGTGTAACAATACATCACAGAATCTATAAAAGCACACACCTGTATCTGACTACTTAATGGAGACCTTTCAGTACTACATATCAGTTTGAGTAGACTTAGTGCCCTGGCCTTGCTCCCTTACATGCTCATTAAGCAATGCTTTTGACCATTTTATTAAATGTGTTGTTTGCATATTGTCACATGACCCGTCCCCCACTGGTAGCACCAGCATCATTTCTATCTGGGCAGCCACCTTACCCCATTCTCATTCTCTGGGCTGAGTCAGGGCTGGCACATGACCTAAGCCTAGTCAATCAAAGCTCTACACCCGCAATGTCAGTTACTGGCCAAGGAATAGGCACATGACCTAACACCAGTTGAATCATCCATCATAGTTCATGGAAGGACTTTGTCCAGGTATGCTGGGGGAAACAATTACTCTTTTCTGTATTCAACACTAGAAAGATGTGGACAACCATCTTGCAACAACAAAGGGAGTGCCTAAGGGAGAATGTTGCCCAAATGGCAGAAGACAAGACCTACAGACAGAGAAAAAACAGGTTCTGATTACATCAAGCCATGTTTTTTCATTTATGTAAATCAATACATACATTTTCTTTTTTTTCTAACTCCAACTTGGAATGGATTTTCTGACCCTTACAACCAAAATAATTCTAAGTGGAACTCAGGTGGGCCAGCACTTGGCGGCCCACCCCTGAAGGATCAGAAGTTCCCAGCAGGAGAATCTCTGATCTGCAGGATACAGTTTAAGCTCAGACTCCTACATGCCCAACTCCTTTTCCAACTCTGCATCCTCTCTCCTCCACTCCCCTATCCCCCAGGGGAGGACTCTCTTCCCAGGCTCCACACCAACCATGCTGAATTCCCAGAAAGTGGTGAGCCTTCTCCTACCCACGTCTCCAATTCTTCTGTTTTTTTACCCACTATCTTTGCTCAACTACTCATAACCGTCTTCTCAGCCTCCCTCCAAATTTACCTCCTCTGTGAACTCTTCTATGAAAAATCATTTATTTATAATTAATCAAATTCTTTTTTTCTCTTTTTGTTCAAATTTATGTTAGTTCTCTACCTAAAATAGATCAGGCCTTTAAGAAAATGCCTGAAGAGACATTGGCCCAGTTGCAGCCTGAGGTCTTATTGAAACCACTTCAGGAAGGATAACACCACCACAGACTTCCTGGGAAGAGGAGATTTAAACCCACCTCAGAAGACCAGAGCACTGAAGAAAATGAGCATCACAAACTGGTTCCCAAGGTCTGGGCCTGAGAAATGCTCAGAAAAGCCAATTGCTAAAATAATAATAATAATACCCATAAGTCTCTTCTTCAGGAGGAAATTGACTCACACTCTCCACCCTCAGATCCTTCTGTTCTCTCTTACACTTCCACCCCAACACATTGACTCCTTTCTATTCCTCAAGCAACCAGGCATGCACCCATCTCAACACCTGTGCTGGTTATCTATTGCCCCTTAGTGAATAACCCAATTTATAGCTGCTTTGTAACAATAAACTTTTTTTTTTTAATCTCACAGACTTCCTAAGGGTCAGGAATCCAGGAGTGGGTTAGCTAGGTGATTCTGATCCAAGGTCTCTTGTAAGATTGCACTCAAGATGTCAATGTGGTTGTAGTCATCCAAAAGCTGGAAGACTTGCTTTCCAAGTCACTTGCTCACATACCAGGCAACTTAGTGCTGACTGTTGGCAGGAGGACTCAGCTCGTTACCCCCACGGACCTTTCCATGGGGCTGCTTGAGTGTTATCACAACACAGTGCAAGCTTCCTGCAGGATGAATGATCCGACGGAGAGCAGGGATGAAGCTGTAATCTCTTTTATTACCCAGTCATAGAAGTTACAATACCACGATATTCTATTAGTTACACAGGTCAGCCCCATTCATTGGGAGAGTTCTGCACACAGGTATAAATCCTGGGGTCACGGAAGGTCCTCTTTAAGGCTAGGTACACTGAGACTTTGCACGTATCTTCTCTACCATTCTCTCTCAGACATTCCCATGGCTTGCTCTTTTTCCTCCTTCAAATCTTTGCTCAAATGTCATGTTTTCAAAAAGACCATACTTTTAAAAACTACAGCTCTCCCCCATGCCTCAGAACATTCCTGACTATCCCTTCCAGACTTACTTTTCTTCATACCACTTATCATCAAACATACATTTATATGTGTGTGTATACACACATATATATATACATATTTGCTTTTTTAGTTTTAATTTTAGATTTACAAAAAAGCAGCAAAGACAGTACAGAGTATTCTCATGTACACTTGCCCAGTTTCTCCTAATGTTTGTTCTGGTTGGTTTTTGTGTTGCTGTTGTTTTCTGTCTTCTTCCATGAGAATGTAAGCTCCACAGGAGCAGAGATTTTTGTCTATTTTGTTTGCTGGTGTATCAGTGTCAGTGCCCAAAACATTGCCTCACTCACAGAAGACATTCAGTAAATATTTGTTGGATGAATGAAAGGACTATTTTAGTAGCTCAAAGAAAAGCCAACGCTGGTCTTTTGACCTTGGAGTTCTTAACAAAATTGCAGACAGTATTTAACACAATGACCCATGGGTGCAGGTAAAGTATTTAAAACGCAGCTGAGAAAGATTTAGGTGAGAAAATGAAAACCTAACTTGTTATAAAACAATAAAGCAAAACAATAAACTTCATTTATTCATTCTCCTCCTCCCCCCTCCCCCCTTGATCTTTTTGGTATGGTTTTCTTTGTTGTCAAAAAAGCAAATTAGCTTTATGTCTGTGCCAATAAATCTATCTTCATTTGTCCCTAACATTGATTCTAGAAGAGGCTTAATTGGACTAAGCAGGGATGAACAAGGAGGGGGATGACTTCTAAAACGTCCACGAGAATCACACACCTGAGATTTCCCTGCTCCAGTGGCGTTGTCCCCGTTCCTGCTGAACCTTCCCCCATGAAGCTTCCCATCTGGAAAGCTCCTCCTCTCTCTCTTTATTCACTGGGAAAATTGTCCCAACCCACAATCACAGGATGCATGCCTTGCTCCCTCTGGAGTTGCCTCCATCAGTACATAGCAGGCAGGCCTTGGTGAATTCTCACTGATGGATTGCTGCTTACCCTTGGCCTCTGAGCCCCTCCAGGCTCTGCAATCCCTATTCCCTAGCCTCTACCCCATCCAGTGCTGGGGCAATGAGCTGGGGGTGGGGTAGTGAGTATTTACCAAGCACTGCTACAAACCCAGCACTGTGCTAGGTCCTCTAAGATACTTAATCCACTGTGACTCAGTATCACAACTAGAAACAAAGAAATGGGGTAGTCTTGATGAGGCTTCCAGAGTTCAAAAATAATACCTTGAGGACTGCTGTCAAGATCCTATGAGGTGATGCAGAGGGTTTAGCACTGTGCCTGGCACTTAGATAACACTCTATCATGTAGTTTTAAAACAAACACAGAAAGTGAATGGGTGGAGCCCAGAAAAGTGAAGAAGCATGACTGACATTACCCAACTGGTATGATGGAATTTAAATCCAGGTATGCCTAGCTCTAAACCTCCATGAAATTAATGTCACTGGAAGAATAGTATGCAGATATTTGCATCAGAATCACCTGGGGAGCTGGTTTAAGAAGCAGAATCCCAGACCTCCAGAATTGGAACCTCAGGGGGGTGAGGCCTGGGGATCTGCATCTTTCACCAGCTCCCCTGGACCTACCTGCTTCTCCTGGACCCAACAGAAGCCAGGGGTTTGTGCTTTTGCCCCTCTGTTGGTTCAAATGCAATTCATGGGCATCATTCTCTGGGGCTTTCTGGGCCTGGCCAAGTCCATTATCACCCTGGACCCACACACAGTCTGAAAGTTCAGTAAACCTGAGTTTCTTTTGCATTAGGACATCATCAAAGGCAAAACTGGGTCTCGGATCTCAAGGAAAACAGGCCTCAGATGGTTAAAAAAAAAAAAAGGATAAATCAAAAAGAGAAAACTTCACCTGATTCTCAGCACATGGCCAATGGCCAGCTTGCTGCTCAGAAATGTCTAGCTGCACCCCCATGAAAATGTGTGCCTTCTTGTGGAGAATATATTTTGCCAAGGTACTCTAGAACTTGAAAGAGACTTCTCTAAAACTTCAGTCAATGGGATGACAGGCAGAGCTGAGTGTGAGACACATGTCCATCAAACAGAAGGAGCTTGGAAAGGACCTGGCAGGAATAGGGTTAATCTTCGCAGGGGCTCCTGGGTTGGCAAGTCAGGAAAGGGCTGCCCACCTTCCCCACACTGGTGGGTCACAGATCCCCACCCAGACCTCAGCTCCCCTTCCACACCAGGAACCATCTTGGGTGTTTTACATCCAAGACTTCACCTGTAACTTAGACCAATAGGTGACTGGCTGTTTTGTCTCTGGTTTCCAGGTTTGAGTTGAAGTGAGTTTGGAGTTCACACAGCCCCACATCTGTTCCTGGCACTGGTGGGATACGAAACTCCCTGGCACACAAAGGCACAATGAGGCTGAAAAGAATTCAGTCCTGGACTCTTGAAACATTGACCCTTAAAAGAGAGATTCCTCCTATAGTAGCTCTCTATGGCTGCTGCAGCAAGTTGCCACAAAGTTAGTGGATTAAAGCAACGCAAATTTATTGTCTTACAATTCTGTAGGTCAGAATGAATCTTGACCCTAGCCCTTGGCTGCTAAAATCCATGCAGGCAGCTTCTGGAGGCTGCCTGCATCCCTTGGCTCATGGCCTCTTCCATTTTTAAAACCAGAAATGGCAAGTAGAGTCCTTCTCACATCAACTCACATCAGCACTCACTTTTCTTCCTGTGGTTACGCTGGATCTATCCTAATAATCCTGGATGACCTCCCAATTGTTAGGGTCAGTTGATTAGCAACCCTAATTCCCCTTTGCCATGTAACCTAACATAGTCACAGGCTCCAGGGATCAGGACACAGACATCTTGAGGAGCATGGCACTATTCTACCTACCACATCCATACACATACCTGTTCACTTTCCCATTATGTGGGGGCGGAGGAGTTGGGGGAGCAGAGAATAGCCTATCCAATGATCACAGCTGTGCCTTTGTGGCCACTAAAAGAACGCTCTGTCACCCCATGCTTGGCCCTTTGACCCTGAAGCCTCACCATTCAGGCTCAGCTCTTGGCTCCTGATTCACCCCAGAGTCCCCCAACTAGACCAGCCTCCCAAGCACCCTGACTTGCCCCTCTCAGCACCTGACTGAGCAAGGTCCTTTTACATGTTAATAAACTAAGAGGGAACTACAAAGAGTTCCCATATGCCCTCTGCCCCCTATCAAGCCTAACCTTCCCCAGATGGACATCCTGCACCAAATTGGTGCATTTTTTAGAACTGATGAACCCACACTGACACATCGTCATCACCCAGAGTCCAAGGTTCTGTTAAACCCAAAGTCCTGAATCCGAGAGACCACTAAAGAGCCAGCTCTGATGCAAACACACGAGGGTCTTTATTCAGGCTCGAGTCCGGGCTCACAAACTGAAACCAACACAGCGGCTCAAGATTGAGAGCTCCGACCCAATAAAGCAAGCGTCTTTTATACACAATTTTGAGGGGATGGGGTGACACTACAAACTTGTTCACACAGGATTGGATAAAACTATATGATGCAGCTACAGAGACTTTGATTGGTTGGTTTGTGTTTGATTTGTGTGGGCACGGGCTCCGGCTGACCGTTACTGACCACTGATGGCTTGATGGACAGGGTGGGGCTGATTAGGCCTTCTGGAATGTTAGGTAGCTGGAGGTGCTTCTAAACTTGTCTACTTGAGGGGTTCAAGCTTGCACAGTCACCGTGACTGTGCATGAGTTGGCCCTGGCATACAAGCAGGTTTGACTTAATACAAAGTTCCCTATAGGAGGGGCTTGCCCGTTACAATTTAAACAGGGGAAGGGACTTATTACTTAACACTCACACTCTGCCAGCAAGGGTTACAGAAGCAGAATAAGCTGGTTAAAATTTAACTGAGTCCTAAGTGTAAATATTGCAAACACAAACCACAGCAAACACTCTTAACGCAGCAAAACAGTTTTTAAGCCTCTCACAACCAACTTGTCACTATCTGTGACAAAACCCTTTCCCCCACACCACTGTTATTGATATTCCGCAAGACTAACTTCTGGAAGCACAATTTGGCAAACCCTGTTCCTCTTTTTGCTCCATGCAATCTCAAATAACCAAGTCACCAGGGTAGGGTGATGGCTGAAAGGTCCCCTATGAAGCATTTTGACCTAGCTCCATCCCATCTACCCAGTGGGGATCAATTAAGGCCATTCCTTACACCTGGTGGGTCCTGCTTTATCAGTTCAATACACTCAATGTGCTGCTGACACCATCCCTTCTCTGCAATCCATCTGGGGAGATGGATTCAAAGAACCTATGGGTGATGGTTCACAGAGACTGCCATTCCCTACTGGGTGATTTGAACACAGGCTGTCTGTCTCCCTTTCTCCCCTTGCTGCAGGCCTTGGTACTTCCAAGGCTGCAGGAGAATAAGAAGGCAGCAATACCTAGAAAGGTTTCACAAGTCTCAGACCTACCTATCTCCCCTTCCTCCAATAGTTGACTCATAAATCACTCTCTGGCAAACCCTAAGCTGGCCTCTGAGTTTCATAGTTATTTGCTGGCATCTGGGAAGGTTACTAAACTGAAATGCTGCACTGGCAATATTAGAGGTTCTGGTTTAGGCCCTGGAGCCATTAAAGGTTGAGCAAAGCAGCTCTTAGTGGCTTAGTGTTGTGGAGAGGGATGCACGAAGGCTTTTGCCTCCAGCAAAGAGTGAGACCAAGGTCAGTTCAGGCTTTCCAGAGAGATTTTCAGGCTCCAGTGCTCTGAGGGGAAGAAACACGGAATCCTTTCTGGCTTCTCTGCCAGCATATCACCTGAGAGAGGACCTACATCTCATGAATGGCCTTGGGCCAGGCCTGCACGTTCACGGACACTGACAACTGGAGTCCCACTAAGCACCCTGGAAAGCAGCCCCAGGGCCCTGCGCGTGCCTTGCTGCATGGATCGCTGGCAGGAGTTTGGCCTTCCGGGCCTCAGCTCCTCATCTGGGGAGACTGAGCTGTGTGCAGGCCTCCCAGGCCCGACTTCTGTTGTTGACGATCACAATCTTGTGTGCCCAGGTTACTGTGAATTTTCACCGTTTTTCAGTGGTTGGTACAGTGGGGATGAGGAATGGTACCTTTCTGTCATCTGGCCATCTCCCCTTTGATCAATGGCTGGAAGGATCCTGATGGGAGTGGTGTGATTAGCGATCAATCACTGCATCTCATCCACGGGCGCCACTTTGGGAGGATGTGTGAAGCTGTTTCTCAGGAGGTGCTTGGCACAGCCGGATGCTGCATGCCACCCAGGGCTACTGCTTAGTTGAGCCCGAGTGTGTGTGTGTGTGTGTGTGTGTGTGTGTGTCTTTCTGTGCATTTTTCAACTCCCCTTTGCCCAAAGCTTAGCCAAAGATTCAGAGGCAGTCAGAGGGAAACACCCACACCCCAGGACCAGAATTACAGAATCATAAATATATGCAAGTGGGAGAAATTCCAGAATCTGGAAAACTTGGTACACTGTGACAAATGAGACCAGTCCCAGGGGCAACTCATTTTAATGGAAAAACGACCTGTTTGAGTTTTTGAAGGGGAGCAGCAGCAAAATATATGTTGCAACAATTCCCAAGCAATGCCCTGCAACACATAGCTACAGTTTATGGCACCAACAGACTGGTAATTCTGTGGTCTCCAACACCAGGCTCTGGGTGTGATGTCAGTGAGCTCCTTGCAGACAGGCCCCCCACTCCCACCCCCGTGGAAGACTGAGCGCCTCCAAGTGCTAGGGTCCCTGGGGGCTTCCAACCTGGGAGGGATGAGCCTCTTTCCCCTAGAAGGAAATCTCCCCTTCTGCATCACGACTGTTGCAGGTACCCCTGGGAGGGGGTATAGAATCTGGGGGACATGATCGTACCCACCTGGTCATAAGTGATAGTACTTGACCCCCCCAAATTAAAGTAAAACCCAGAGGAAAGTGAACCCCGGGGCTAGTGAGAGAGCTCACGTCTAAATACTGCATGCAACTTAAAGTATCTGGGGCATGGGCGACCTGAGGCTCAGTCCCCGCTATTACACAAAATGTCCATGTAACAAATATACATGTGTACCCCCTGAATCTAAAAGAAAAAAAGACACTGATGACCTTTAGCTTGTCAGATTGTGGACATGCCACATGTGAGGGCCTGTCAAACGTCTAAAGTTTAATTTCTTAGATTGTTCGAGACAAGTTTAAACTCCAGGTGAATTTTTTTTTTTTTCTTTCAGGGTTCCCACTCTCAGATGGGAGTCTTTTAGACAAAAATAAAACAGGGGACCTCTCTTCCCAGAACTGTGTGTGCTGCATGGGCTGCATGGGATCAAGGGGTAAATTGTAGGGGCAATTCCTCCTCAGTGCATGGACACCCCAAGTCCATCTGCTGGGTCCAGGCGTCCTGCCGGCATGGCTGTCACTGCTCACCTTCCTCCAGTTCTCAGGGGCGACGCATTGCTCTCTTCCACAATGAGGAAAAGGGTCTGTGCTGCATTTCATGGAGGTGACGTATTGACGTTGAATCCTGGGCTGCTTTCAGGATTTTAGAGTCATTTGACAATTGGTGATTTTCAAGTAACGTGATGGCTGTAGTGGTCAAGTCTGTTAAGCTGAGTCTCTCCTTTTATTTGAGCCCAGTCCCCTCCCCCTTGACACTTTGGGCTAAAACATGTCTCACTACTTCTTTGTCTATCCTATGTGCAGTTATAATCGTGGCTCTGAAGGGCTTGCGCTGGGCGTGGTGTGGAGGAGAAGGCAAGTGGACAGGAGATGCTGGGCTGGCTCTCTGCCCTACCTAGGCACTGGGACCCTTGCCCTATGGTGAGACAGGGGGCACCATATAACATCCCAGGGAGAGGGGACAGATGACTTCTCTTCTGGAAAGAGAAAATGGTGAGTCAGGTATTATCCTGAAAGCAGGTTCTGCTGGAAGGAGGTGGGTGAGTGGGACCCAAAGGGCAGAGGAGCAGGGGAGGAGGAGAGGGCTGGGGTGGGGAGGAGAGAACCGTGCAAGGAAGGGACATCAGTGCTAGGGCCCAGGCGCACTGAGGCAGGTGTCTCTGGAGTGCCCGCAGGCCTTGCCCAGCTCTGTTCTCTCAGAGTGGGAGCTTCATAAATGTCACCCACTTGCCCGAATCATTTCATTGGTCTTGAGCCCCCTTGGAAAAAGCCCTGTTCTGTGTTTTGAGAGGAGGTAAGAAGTATGAGCCTCTGCTAGAAATGGTGACGGGTAAGATTAATTGGAAAAGTGACCGCGGTTAGAGATGCAAAGTGCAGAAGAGTAGATAAGAGCACGCTGATAGATGAGGAATAAAAATAAAATATAGGAATGAATATAATTTCAGTGGGACGGGAAGCTTTATGAGGAGTTCTTGCCAGAACCAGGGATTCAGAGGCAAAGATTCAGATCTCCAGGAGACAGGTGATGACAGTGGAGTTTCCTTCACAGACTGCTCCTTCAGTGGCAGAAGGGGCAGCTCCCTCCTGCCCAAGCCCAGGGTCTTAAGATGCCCTGCCGGATGCTAGCAATTCACAGATAGGTACTGCTCTTCTTAAAACATCCTCCTTTTGGATTGGGTGTAGTGGTTTATGCCTATAATCCCGCACTTTGGGAGGCCAAGGCGGGAGGACAATTTGAGATCAGCCTGGGCAACAAAGTGAGACCTCGTCTCTATACAAAACTCCCCCCAAAATTAGGTGACATGCTGTAGTCCCAGCTACTTGGGAGGCTGAGGCAGAAGGATCGGTGGAGTCTAGGAAGTCGAGGCTGAGGCTGTGGTGACTGCCGTGAGCCATGATTATGCCACTGCACTCCAGCCTGGACAACAGAGTGAGACTCCGACTTTAAAAAACCCACAAAACTCTTTTGCCCCAACATCCTCTTCCCCGGTAGCCCCCATAATAGAGGATTTCCTCCCATGGTCTCCACAAATCAACAATCGTGGGCCAGTGGACAGGGCCCCCAGTTATGCAGTTCCTTTTGGGTCATCTCTGTGCACCATGTCCAACACTGTCCACTTCTGGTCCAAGTTTGACAGCCCAACTGCAGAGACAGACGGTCCACGGCAGATGTGGGAACAAGCCCCCAGGGTTCACTCAGAGACTCTTGCGTGGGGAAGAGGGGACAGTGCAGATGCCAGCTCCAGCAGAGGAAGGCCCGAGGGCCAGATGTTCATCTTCTGTGGTGACGATCAGCTGGGGAATGACATAACAGCAGCCCACTCTTAGCAAGCCTCCAAAACACTTGCTCTACTCTATTTCTTTATTGTTATACTATTGCTATTAAACAGGAAACTCAGAGCTAAGTTTTGCATTTAACACTTTTTAATTTAAAAATAAAATTAGCTATTTTTTTTGCTGATGAGGGTACCAGTAGTTGCATGTTGTGTGGACTTCCTGAACAGTCACAGAAGTCACTTAAAAAGTAAAATATTTTCTTTTTTTGCAAAATAATGTTATATTTAAAAGTACACTTTAACATTTCAGTTAAAGGATAGTCAATAATATGCAATTAATATATGTGCAAAAATAGATTCCACAATTGACAGCATGCAATTTTTATGAGCTGTCAGCAATATGGCATGCTATTTCCCTTCCAAACACTCTTTTTTTTTTGAGTCGGAGACTCACTGTTTTGCCCAGGCTGGAGTGCTCACGGCCATCGCAGCCTTGTCCTGCTGTGCTCAGGCGATCCTTCTGCCTCAGCCTTCCAAGTAGCTGGAACCACAGGTGTGTGTCACCACACCTTACTAATTTTTTGATTTATTGTAGAGACAAGGTCTTGCCATGTTGTCCAGGCTGGTCTCGAGTCCCTGGGCTCAGGCAATCCTCTTGCCTCCACCTCCCCAAATGCTGGGATTATAGGCATGAGCCACCGTGCCTGACAATCCTTTCCAAATACTCTTAAAATTCTTTTTTAGTAAAAAGTTCTTGATGGCCCACTATACAGAGGACCAGCCAATGAATATTTCCTATGTAGAATTAAATAATGTTTTGCGCAATACTCAAAACATACACAGATTACACTGTATATGATGATTTGTAAACTGCTTTTTTCATATCTCACGAGCATATTTTGTTTGCTAATTTCAGTTAATTTGACATCTACATCATGACTTACGTTTTCATTTATTTTAATTTTTCTTTGGTACTTAAAGAATTTTTATATTCAAACATTTTTGTAAAGATACAAAATTTCAGTTAGGCAGTTAAGTTCAGGAGATCTATCATATAACATGGTGACTAAAGCTAATAATAATGTATTGTGAATTTAAAAACTGCTAAGAAAGTATGTTTTAAATGTTCTCACCACAAAAAAATGATAAATACAAGCGGTAATGCATATGTTAGATAGCTTGATTTAGCCATTCCACAATGTATCAAGACCCAGTGTTGTTGTATACCATTAATATATACAACTTAATTCGTCAGTTAAAAAACAATTAAACTTTTTGTAAAATTGCTTGTGTCTTGCTAATTCATCCTGATAAATCTGAATTTCCATAGCTGCTTTTATTTTATTCTTCCAGCTTTCCTGAGGTATAATGGGTATACCAAAAACTGCATATAATTAACGTACATTATTTGGTGAGTTTGGTCACCAAACATTCTTGCTATTATGATCACAATTTTAATAGCGTTCCTCAGCCTAGGTTTTTTTGTGAAATTATTTTTTTTCTTCCTTCATTTAGTGGATTTGCTGTTTCAATCTTATTTTAATGATTTTAATCGTATTCATGTCTTTTGTTATAGGACATGGCAAGCTTTTTTTTAGGTATAGGTTCTATTACTTATGTAAATGTTCTGATTCAGCCAAATTGTTCTGTAATTGCCTAAACATGCCTTTAAAAAAAATATTTGACCTTGTCTGGTGTACTTTCTTCATTCTTCTCTGATATCAAAGCCCTCCTATTTTTCTCACATTCTCCATCCTATGTGAAGGTTTCACCTTCCACAGTGGACCTGAGTGACTGATCCTGCCTCTGAAAACTAAAATACTCTCTGACCTGCATGCCTGATCCACTAATGTATCCAGCTTTGCTATAGTTTTGGCTTCTTGAACTAGTTATGGGCTTTAATACTGCTTTCAACTTTTCCCAAATGTGTGCATGTCTGAGCTAATTTATAAATCTCTGGAGGAACATGCCATCATCTTTTATAAAGAGGGTGATTATAGCCAGGCATGGTGACTCATGTCTGCAATCCCAGCACTGGAGAGGCAGAAGTGAGAGGATTGCCTGAGCTCAGTGGTTTGAGACCAGCCTGGGCAACTTGGCAATACCTCGCTCTACAATAAATTAAAAAAAAATTAACCAGGCATGGTGGCACACTCCTATAGTTCCAGCTACTTGGAAGGCTGAAGTGGAAGGATTGCTTGAACCCAGTAGGTTGAGGCTGCAGTGACTGTGAGCAGGCCACTGTACTCCAGCCTGGGAGACAGAGTGAGACTCCAACCCAAGAAAAAAAAGAAGGGTGATTTTAGATATATGTATTTGGAAATATAGATGGGACTCATTACTCAGACTAATTGGGGGAAGGCCAGAAGGTGTCTGTGCAAAGTCTGAGTTATAGTGGTTCATTCAAATAGTGGTATCACCTTCAAGTTTACAGAAAACACTAGTGAGATTAGCAAAGTGTTATGTATTCATTATGCAAACTCCAAGGCTTTGTTTGACGAATGAATGGATCATTAGCAATGATTTGTGTTTGATTTTGGCTTATGGTATGTTAACAGGTCTTTCTATGCATTCAAAATTAGTTTGCTCTATTAAACTCAGTTAAACATGTGTCCTGCAATTTTGGTCACACTATTAGCAAACATATTTCTTATTTTTATCTTTTTAATTGACACATAATGTCTTACATATTTTCAGGGTGTTGTACCCGAATCCTGAATCCGAGAGACCACCAAAGAGCCAGCTCCAATGCAAATCACATGAGGGTCTTTATTCAGGCTCGAGTCTGGGCTCACGTCCGTAACCGGCGCAGTGGCACAGGAACGAGAGCCCCGACCCAGTACAGCAAGCAGTTTATATACACAGTTACAAGGGAGGGGAAAGAACTTTTAACTTGTTCGCACATGATTGGGCAATTTCTCCTGATAGGTACGGGGGCACTTGGGATTGGTTGGTTTGTATGTTCTTGGGTCTCAGCTGACCATGGCTGACCATCAACGGTCAGGCGGGCAGGGTGGAACTGGTTGAGACATCTGGAATGTTAGAATACCAGGGGAGTGGAGCAGGAAATGGGGCCAGAGGGTCTGCACCGTGACTCTGCGGTTTTTTTCCGCACTGAAACTGGGATTGGTATGTAAACTTGTTTACCAAAAGTATATTACTGGGCTTGGGCGGGAAAGCAAGCATACATCTGAGTTTTAAAAACAAGTTTCAATATACATTCAAAACAAGCTTCAAACCACACTTAAAACAAGTTTTAACACACAATTATGAACTAAATGGCCCTTAGGCTACTCAAGGGTACATGTGAGGGTTTGTTAAATGCATAGACTTATACATATATACACATATATTTTACATATACATAGAATCAAGTCAGGGTATTTGGGTTACCCATCAACCTTGATTATTTATCATTTTTATGTGTTGGTATCATTTCAAGTCTTCTCATCTAGTTATTCTGAAATATACCTAATATTGCTGCTAAATAGAGCATTCTAGTCTGCTCTCTATCAAACATTAGAAATTATTTCTTCTACCTAACTGTATGTTTGTATTTATAATCAATCTCTCATCATTCTACAACCCCTAGTCTCTGGTATCCATTGTTCTTGAAAGGTGGTACCTATAGAAACCTAGAAGAAACTTAGCTTATTCTTAGCTTAGTCTTTTTGCCTCAGCATAACCATTAGAAAGCATTCAGACATTCTACTGCAGGACAAGCAGCAGCCTATCCCATCCTCTCCTCAGCAAATCTCCATCAGATGCAAGACAAGGACAACCCAACCTTTCAATGCATGGTTTAGCATAATAACCTCTAGTAAACTTTTAGGTTCCTTGTCAAGGCTGAAGATCAAAGATCACCCTTTGGCTGGCCAAAGTCATAAAAGTGATAATATGACCTCCTTTGGTCAAAGAGTTTGTGAATTGCAAATGTCTGAGTTTGTGAATTGCAAAAGTCTAACAAGTCTCTTGCAGGAAAAACCCCTCTAGGCCCAAACTCCCCAAGTTAAGCTAATCAGTCCTTTGTGACCTATGTGACACAGATAAATCCCACCATGGCAGCAATCATGTGACTAACCCACCCATCTGCCTGCTGTTCATCACCTGACGTCAGTACCTGCCCCTTTGTAATGATGTGGAGCAGACCACCCACCCAATCACCTTAATGATCTTCCCCCATCAAAGGGAATAATTAAGAGGACTCAACCACAAGCAGCCAGCGGCCATTACCTTGCTAGACTCTGGTGTGGCCACGTGCTCTTTGAGCTATGGCTGTCGCCAGGCTTCCTGGCTTTGGCCCTCTCTTCCACCTTGGGGAGGTGAATCTTCTCTCTCCCTTCTCTTTATCTCTCTAATTTACTTTTAAATAAACTTTTCTTTCTTTGCCTGTTTGTGTGTTGCAACTCTTTGCATTACTCGAATCTCTGGGTTATTGGTGCTGTGCCTCCCCTTGCCTCTCCGTTCACCCTCACCCTCATCTGGACCCTAACAGTTCGGATCTCTATTTCTGCGAGATCAGGATTTTTAACTCCCACATATGAGTGGGATGATAACAAACTTATTTCTTTTATGTTTATTTATACTATATTTATAACCCCCAAAATTTAGAGTTAAGTTTTATATCTAATTTAAAAGTTAGTTTTGTGATTTAAGCAGCCCTGACCTTACCTCCATTACTCATTACTCATTCTGGGTAAGTAGGGTCTGAGAAGTGAGATCTTAATATTCCAACCCTGACCCTGGGAAAAAGAGTCCAGGATGGGAAGTCAGGACAATTGGCTTCTAAGCAGTTGTGTCCTGTCCTCATAGAACTGCGTGGCATCCTTGTTTCTACACTGAGAAGGTCTGATGATCACTGAGCTTTCCTCCATGTCTATGAGTTTATGTGGGAATGGGTCAAAAGGGACCTTCTGGGAAGCAAGAACTTAAAACAACTTGAACCTTCCTGGATTGCATAAACCCGATCTGAGGGTGCTCTCAGGGCTTGTTATGCCCAAGTGGATATCCTCATTTTGGGTTCTATAACTGTGGCCCACCAAGGAGAAACAACATTAGTGGTCTGAATGAAATACCTTTATCTTGTTCTTCCTAGTCTATTCCAGTTTATTCCAGTGTGCTGGAGGAAAAACAAAAGTTGCTGAAGCTAGCAGGTAGTTTAAAAGCAATAATGAGTTCTTGCTGCGAACACTTTCTGCACACACAGCCCGAGTGACTCCCATGGAAGCAGGGCGGGGATGACCATTATCTGACAAAGTAACACATCCAATCTGCCAAATGATTTTCCCACTGCTTTCTGCACAGCAGGGGCTGCGGTTGCCTCCCCTCCTCCCAAAGGCAAGTCAGTGGCTGAAATGAAATAGAAGCAATTAAACAATAAATACAAATTACTGGCTCTTCGGGAGCTCCAGGGGTATTGATTCAAGTCCTACGAGAATAAATTGTCATCCTCTTTGACTTATCTGGGATTATATTTCACCACTAATTAAAGTTCACCCAAGGAGTGTTCCTTTGAATAAAAAGAGCTCTTGGTTCTGGCAGCTTCAAGAAACAGTTGCTTTGCTGAAAGGGAGGGAGGCTCTCTTGTAGCTGAAGCTCTCTGGTGCTGCAGGCCCCGTATTTTGTAGCAATGTTGCCAACATTGCACATTGCTGCCTTATTTAGAACTCTACAAAGCCGTTTGATCTAATAAAATGAACACAGTGTCCTTATAGCACAAGGAAATCTTTTGGCCCACAAATGCTTGAGGTTGACTTCATTGTTGATAGAAAGCCAATTGCTGGGTATTTTTTCATTAATGGGTTACAATCATATCTAAATGGAAGATACAGTAAAGCCAGCTATAATTTGTGTTGACCATAGACGGTCTCATTATTTGGAGGACAGATTACTTCAAAGAGCTGGGCTGGGATAGCATTGCCCTCCGTTGTGTGATATTAGTGATCTCGCCTTGATGAATTTTAATACCATTTGGTTTAAATGCAAATGTTAAAATAAATAATTGCTTTGCTGCAGGCCACAGTTGAGCAGACCGAGAATATCTTATTATTAAGCACATGGATAAGAGGAATGTTTTAAAGGAAAAGCTTGATAGGTTATCAATTATTTTATGTAGAAGAATTAGCAGGAAAAAAATGCTTGTAATAGCAATTTCCTCTTCTCCAATCACACACTAAGGCCATTGTTAGCTGACCTGCAAGACATCCTGACCTTTCCAATGGATGGTACTAACAGTGTTCTTACACTTAATATAAATAGTTTCTTAGGCAAAATGTGTGTGTGTGTTGTATATTTCTATCCCACACTATGCCATCTTCTAGGCAAATTTAATTTTTTTCTCTTTTTAATTAAATCCCCCCCTTCTTTTGAAGTAGAGACAAGGTCTCACTATGTTGTCCAGGTGGGTTGCGAAATCCTGGGCTCAGGCAATCATCCCACCTCAGCCTCCCAAACTGCTGGCATTACAGGCATGAGCCACCACATCTGGCCTTTTCTTGTTGCCCAAACTGATTATCATTCTCCATTTATCCAAGCCCCAATTTTATCCTGCGTAGTAAATTTAACCTTGGGAAGATTAATTCACTCTTGACATCGGGAAACCAGTCTTCCCAATCTGTAATAGCCTTATCTCCCTAATAAACACTAGTGAGATAATTGAGTAGACTTGATTTTGATCATTGTTTATAAAATGCGTGTCCAATAACTTCTTTCTTCTACACTTCTGGTCTATTGGTT
>CAUYQG010114100.1:0-17004 GCA_963574415.1 Tarsius wallacei
GCGCACCTGTAGTTCCAGCTACTTGGAAGGCTGAGGCAGAAAGATCGCTGGAGCCCAGTGGGTCGAGGCTACGGTGGCCGGGAGTGGCCACTGCACTCCAGTCTGGGCGACAGAGTGAGACTCCAACTCAAAAAAAAAAAAAGAATTTGGCTAAACTGACATTTTGTAAGGCCTCTTCTACCAAACATTCTACTCTCCTTGCAACCTGAAAAGTTGTTTTTCTAGGATTCTAATTCATTCAATTTAGAACTGCTTAAGCAAGTAGCAATTGTAAAAATTTCTTCAGAGACCACAAGAAGCCACCACTACCATCTCAACTTGATCTACCAGTGAGAAGACTTAGCTAAAAAGTGGGATGGACTTACTCCTCCCTCTGATATGTGTCTGTCCCAGTCTGAAGAGGTTCCATTGTCTCCCTGATTCTCATACTAGCTGATTGCTCTGGGAAACTCTTAACTTCTCTCCACCTGTGTTTCTCCTCTCTGCAAGATAACTGAAAAAAACCACACACATGCCCAAGATTGCAGTGAAGACTGGTTCACATGCAATTACTATTCACTTTGTCTGCTCCTTTTAGCAACTTGGTAAATAACATAAAACAAGCTACAGGATGATAATGTTAAACAGAGTCATCCTCTTCCCTGAATTTTTTTTTTTTAGCCCAAGGAAATTTACTTTTGATCTCTTAGTAGTGACAGATGCCCTAGAGATGTTGACTTTTATAAATGGCTTAGACAACTAAGCTCTCATCTCAAGGTAACGAGGCACGCCTGTCCCCTGACTTAACCCTCTGCTAGTTGCCCCAGCATTACATCCTTGTGGTCCTTTGCAATTCATGGCAAAGTGTAGGAAGCATGTTTCGCTATTGAATGCCCCAACCTCTTCTCCTTCCTAGGTTTTCACTGGGAACCATGATCTGAGAGGACTAGCCAAGGTATGATTTGATTTTTCTTTAAAGCAAGCTATGCCTGTTGGTCAGGGTTGGTTTAAAGCAAAGTTATTAAGCAAATGAAGCTCATCTTCTACTATATTCATCTTCTCTGCTGGTGTTCCTCATTCCATTAAATATCAGTCCCCATGACTTCAGATACTTCCTACTGCTCATGGTGTCATTCTAAGACACACTCACCCAGACACATCATCTTATCTAAATGGTTCACCATTTAGAAACCCTCACCAGTCTCTTGTTATCAAAACTTAGCTACTCTAGGTGCAATCTTTAGGACCTTGCTAGATAATCTAATAAAATATTATTCCCTGAGCTGTAAAGCTTATAAAATAAGTATGTACTAAAGTATAATGACCTTACAGAAATAATGCCTAACTCATTTTATTATTTAAATTCCATGCCTCGTATGAGAGAGAGAAAATATTTTTTGACTTGCAGACATTTTGGAACGCTTCAATCATATAGAAAGAGACATGCTCTGCCTATAGCTATAATGATAGTAATAAATCGTAACTAGCTGCCTCAAAAATGCACATAATTGATATATCTCTGCTATGAAGTAAATAGTAACTCTTCTGGGTGAAGGTGTAAGAACGCCCCTCAGTTTCAAAATGTAATTAATTTTACCTAATCCAATTCAGAAGTATAGTTCTTGTTTTAGATAAGGCACTTCCAAAACTCTGCCTTATTCTATCCTGTATGCCTTTGTCATTGATAGTGTCAGGCTTACTCTGCTGGCCTCAAAATAGTACACAAAGCATAGCACAGATCTATCCAGTTCACCTTTTGAGATATTATTGACAGCTCATTTAAAGGTGGAAAGGGGAGTAAACAGTAACACCAGATTTAGCAGAAGTCTTGACCCAAAGATCTCAATCTGTGCAATATGAATAATAGAATATGACTGACTTGAACTTTCAAATGAAGAAAATCAAAAAGATCCTCTCAAGTATATTAACTTCTTGCAAGCTTCAGGAGGTATACTGGATTCACAGAAAAATGAGAAGAAAGTCTATCCAAGCATATCATATTGACATTTCCTCTCTGAGAGCTATGAGCCAGACATTGTTTCTTAAAAGCATTTTTCTGCAGGGACACCATGCTTGCCACTCTGCTTAGGGACTCACCCAGCCAAAAGCCTTCCCCTCCATGAATTTATCTAACCAGAATGATGTTGTGAACAACAACAGTGACAAGAATTTACTTTGACTGTCTGTCACCTCTAAGAATTTTCAATACAGTTTTACTTCCTTTGATTCAGCTTCATTCACAGAGTATTCTTCAGTCTCAATAAGTCTTGGGCACAAATGAGCACACATCAACTCCTGGATGTCTAATCGGCATTCCAAATGAACACATTCAAGCCTGAACCTCTGATCCCACTCTTCCTTACTTCCCCATTGCAGAATATAATAATTTCATTCTTTCAAATGCTCAGGCCAAAATTACAGGAATCATTCTGGACTCTCTCTTCATCTCATACCTGACAGCCAACCTATGAGCAAAACCTTTTGACTCTACCTTCAAATTATATACAGAACCTGACTACTGCCCCCTATTTCTACTGCTATCACCTTGGGACAAGCCACCATCATCCCTTACCTGGATTATTGCATAGTCCTCTAATTAGTCTATCTGCTTCCTCCCTTGATTTTATTTTCAATGTTGAAGCTAGAGTGATCCTGTTCAAATGTTGGCCAGCTGATGTTACCTCAAGGTCTTCCATTAGCTGTCCATACCACTTAGAACAGAAGCAAAGGTTTTTACAGTCCCAAATGTTCTGACCTCACCTCCTACCACCCTGTACCCAGTTCATTCTGCTTCAGCCACAAAAATGGCCCACTTGCCATTCCTTGAACAAACTATGAACTTTTCTGCCTCCAAAACTTTGAACTTGCTGTCCTCACTTATATTATTCCCTCTCCCAGTATGTGTGGTGCATCTCTCACATCAGAATTTTTCTAAATATCACATTCTTAGAAGGAAAGAGACTTCCTTCTATTCCCAATCTAAAATTGTACACCCTCCCACTCACACACACACCTTTTATCCCTTTTCCTGTGTTATCTGTGCCATTTATCACTACTTACCATATCATATGTTGTATTTTATCTTCTTCATTATTTCTTTCCTGTGAAGGAATGCTCTATTCCATCGCTGAATCCCCAGCTCCTAGGACAATGCCTGGAACATAGTAGGTGCTTAATAAATATTTATTGAACTAGAAAAACATTGATGTGTATGCAGATTTTGTGAGCTTGTACTTCTCTCCTGCATTCTTTTGGGACTACAGCATCTCTTTCAAGGTTCCCTCCCCTCCCTCTCTGACAGTCCCCACTGGCATCTGACATGGGTATGTCCTGGCCACACCTGCCCTGTCTCCCCTGCTCTGCTCCAGCTCGTCTATCCTCAAACTGGGCCCTGCCTGTGCCATCGCTGCTCACCTCAATGTCCTTGATACTCCTGCTCCCAAGGACTCTCCTGAGCTGATGTAATGCCTGCCCTGTCTCTGGTCACCATTGCAGGTCTTATCTGCGACTGCTAGTGCCACCCTGGCATTAAGGCCCTGTTCTGCCCTTCATACTTCTGGCCCCAGCATGACCACAGCCTTTTCTTTAATCTCTTGGAGCACCTTCTTTACTTACTAATATAATCCTGAACAAAGGATTTAACATCTCTACTCCTCATTATTCTCATCTGTAAAATGCAAATAATACATATCTCATTACATTGTTGTAAGATTGGAGCTAATGTATTCAAAGTACTAGATATTGTCTGCTAGAGAAGTGCTCAATAAATGTTAACTATAATTATGATCATTATTATTATCATCATTACTAGTATTATCCCTCAGAACAACTCTTCAGGGAACCCAGCAGCCTTGGCCCATAGTCCCAGGCTGTGCAGTGACAAAGAAACATAGTAGATCTGCCACGCAGAGCACCTTAAGTTACATCTGGGCAAGCCCCAAAGAGTAAAGCCCATGGAAAAGCAGAATGACCCATCTTATGGATCTGAGGTCTGTCTTCTTTCCCAGGCCCGGATTCATCCCCAGATGGGCACCAATGTAAATAACCACTCCCCTTAAGGACAGCCCTGTGCCAAATCCACACAATGGTGTCATCTAACTAATCAGAACACACCAACCAACACCAAGAGCGGGAAGTTGTTTCCTTTCATAAAAAAAATAAAAATAAAAAATCAGCTCTTTGTCCCAGGCATGCTTCTTAACACTCTATTCTTAAACAGTCTGTGCCTAACTTTCCAAACTATAAAATTAGAATTGTATCCACCTCATTAAGCTGTTGTATGGATTTAATGAATTAATGCATACCAAGTACTTACAACAGTGGTTGGCATACAATCACACATTTTGAAAATTGGCTATTGCTATTGTCCCTTAGCAATAGTATACAGACAGTTCTCTTACAAGCTTCCAGTGCATTGTAAACGGGTGCATTGCAATGCTACTGACTGATTTATCTGACCATTGCCTCTCCAAGAGTGGAAATCCTGAGGACTAGAACTAATTGATATTCACATTTCTATTTTCAGTTCATTGTAATGGGTCTAGCACAAAATAGATTCTCAATGCATTTTTATTGACTAAATTAACAAGTGGGTAAGTGCATCCATGAACAAATGATTTCCTTATTCAGAGTCTGATAAAGCCCAGATTATTGAAGACAGATAGTCCACACAAGCAAGAAACAGTCATGAAAATAAGGAGAGATAGAAGCGACTCAAAGAGCCAGGCGCTTCCTTGGAAAGGTGGCAGAGTATTCATCTGATGATGGATCAGGGCCTCCAGGAGACATCCATCATTTCCAATTCTGGGCTTCACCAGAGGAAATGAACCCCCCGTAGATAAATTAGTAACAGGCATGATAGTCAGTGACTCGTGTTCCTTTGGCAATTTCCTGTGCTACACAGCAGCTTATGCAGATTGAACAAAATGCCACTGATAAATCAGGAGCAAAGAGAAACACGGAAATTGATAGAAACAAAGCCTAACCCTAGATTTGATCAATTTCTAACTAAAGACATTTCCTTAAAGAAAAGACTCCATGAAAGAGGAAAACTGACTGCTGTTTTCATTCTGATATTTAATGATTTTGCAAAAGTCATCCTGGTGTTATTATAAAGGGAAAGCAAAAAAAGAAAAAAAATCATAGTTATAAAACCAGAGGAAAGAGAAGGACAGTAGTAAGAAAGTCAGAATTCTTACCGTTTAAATTAATATCTGAGCAGTAACACAAGCATTAGAGGCCACAGCCTTGGGGGCATAAAACCCAATTCCCTGGAAAGAAATTGGTTTTTCTGCTGTCATGATGAAGAATAATAGATGCTTTGGGTTACGGTAAAGCTTACTAGGAAAGATCACTATGACATTGAGCCCAGTGTAACTAGACAAATACTTATAAGAAACTTCACAAACAATTTGATCCTCTTAATTAATGCATAAAATTATTCTCATTTTACAGATAAAACTGAGTCACAGAGTGACTTTCTCAAGATCAGACCATCAATAAACAGTAGGATTTGACTTTGACACAGGCTAAAAGTTTTACCCGAAAGATTCAGTCTCATGACTATCAAGTCTCCTGCATGTCCTATTTAAACCATGTTTAAAGTGATAGAAATTCATATATGAAATTCACTTTAATCTTTAATTCATAACCATAAAAAAGAAGTAGTTAAAGATAACTTATGGAATATGACATGAAGAACATCTATTGGCACCAGGAACCACACCAAACTCCTTAATTAATATTATTTTCTTTTTCTTTTTTTTTTGAGTTGGAGTCTCACTCTGTCACCCAGACTGGAGTGCAATGGCCGCTCCCGGCCACTGCAGCCTTGACCTGCTGGGCTCCAGCGATCCTTCCGCCTCAGCCTTCCAAGTAGTCGGAACTACAGGCTACCATGCCCAGCTAATTTTTTGATTTATTGTAGACACGAGGTCTCGAACCCGTGGGCTCAGGCAATCCACTCACCTCGGCCTCCCAAAGCGCGGGATTACAGGCTGAGCCACCGAGCCCAGCCAATATTAGTTTCTAAAAGGACACTTGCCATGGTTTGAATGTATGTGTTCCTCCAAAACTCATATGTAGGAACTTAATACCCAATGTGTAGTATTAAGAGATGAGGGCTTTTGGGAAGTGATTAAGACATGAGCTATCTGTCATCATGAATGGGATTGGTGCCTTTATAAAAGAGGTTGAGGAGAGCTCTATCCCCCTCTTGCCCTTCCACCTTCTGCTATATGAGGATGTGGGAACAAGGCACCATTTTGTAAGCAGAAATTAGAGTCTTCACCTGACACTGACTCTGCTGGCAACTTGATCTTTGACTTCTCAGCATCCAGAACTATGAAAAAAAAAAGTCTATTACTTATAAATTGCCCAGTTTGTGGAATTTTTTTATAGCAGCAGGACTGAATGTTGACACAGAGAAAAACATATTTCAGTAATTTGGACAATAGTGAGTCCGCCCAGCCTTCTTGGCTGTGAACTGAAGCAATAATAACTTAAGAAGCTATGAGATAAAAAAAAAATATATGTGATAGCCTTAAAGCATGGGTTATGATAAATACATCAATCTAATATAGGAAAAGTAAAAAAGTCATCCTAGCCTGAAGGAAAACATGTATTTAGAAAAGTAAACACATATTTATGTAAATAAAAGTGGTTTAAGTAGATATGTTAAAATTAAGACTCCAGAGTAGAATGTGGATATTTATTATTATTTATCATATTCATAGGATTTAACATTCTACAAAATGTTTCACAATAGCGTTTTCTGCTATTCTTCTGAATGTCTCCCAGATTGACTCGTATTTCCTAGTATTGTCTGAGAAAACCATTGTTTACACTAAGTTAAAGCACAGATTTGGAATTATCTGCTTTTTCTGAGCTGGCCAGCTTTGAAAAGAGAGAGAATGAAAAAATATACAAAATCTTTGAAAGCCTAACACAGGCTCAGATGAGATGGCCACAAGCAGGAGCTACCTTTGCTACCCTTGGAATCCTGAATCTACTGACCTCATCAATGGGTGGGCCAAATGAAGGCAAATCACTTACATATTTATTTCCTGAGCCAGGCTTCCCAGGAAATACTCACCAATTTGTTGTTGTTGTTGTTTCTATGCAGAGACTCCGATGTCCTCTGGAAGTTTACTAATAAGGGTCAGATTGAAGCAGGAGCAGAACAAGAACAAGATGTAACAACCAAAGCACCATTTCCAGCTCTTCATACCCTTATTACAAAAAGATGGGCCCTATTCCTCTCTAGCATTTTAGTCATTGCCGCTTCCTTTGCAATGACTGACCTGGGTTAAGTACTTTACATAGACAAAATATTTTAATTTTAATAACTCTATAAGGCAGTTGCTATTCTCATTTTAAACATAAATAAAGATTTGAGATTTTTAATCAACTTGACCAAAGGTCGTAAGGCTAATCAATAACAGAGTTACAATTTGAACCTAAATGATCTGAGTCCAAAGGCCACTGTATTTCCCACATCTCAATTGCTTCTTGTTACAAATATTTTTACAGCAAGGGTAAAGCGGAATAGAGCTGGACTCTGCATATTCTACATATTGTAACTTTCTCTTTCTCTGTTTCTGTTACAACTAAAGGCAACACTCCAGAAAATCCTTACTTGTATAACAAACTATTTTTATAACTGACCCAGAGGCTTTCTTTCCTAGAATTCGTCTTAGTAAAATTATTTAAAAGCTCACTACTTATTTGTCATTTCTTGAGAAGGATACTCTCCTGTCTCAGGATTTTCTAGGATTCTGGCTGGGGTCATGAATATGGCAACTCTTGTCTCATTACATGAAGGGGTGCCCTAAACCTTCAAGTAGATGTGGTGACATGATTCCCCCAATTGTTGGATGCTTTAGGGAAATGAATCATCCTAGCAGATGCACTCACATATTTTCACAGCATGTACACCTTCAGTTCAGAAAGAATGCATTTGCAAAAATAACAGAACTGTGTTCACTAACCAAGGGTAGAAGAAATATAACTCTAAGTTTAAAAATGAGGAAGTACTCCCCTTTCTCCTTCTTAACATCCGTCCTTTCAGCCATGTACTGTGCCATGCTTGATCTTTTCCCTTTTAATTTATTATTTGTGTTGCTAGGAAGCTTTGATGTAAGGCACCTGAGGGAGGCAAGGATGTCATCCTGGGGAAGCAGGAATGTTACTTTGGTACCATGAGCTCTCTCTCCCTCACCTGGTTTCTTTCAAACTTACCCAAGTTGCATCCTACAAGAACTGTAAAGAAGAATGAATTTTATCTAAAGGGTTTGCAAGGCCTTAGGACAAAGAGGTGAAAAGTGGTGAAAACAATTCTCTAAGCTTGAAACTATCAAAGCTTAGGACTGTCTTGTGAAGGTGCTAATTCATCATAGTAGTGTGTATGTCATTCACCATTCATTCAAGCAATATTGAATAACTGCTAGGTACTGTGGAGAATCTAGAGAAACAGTATGAAACAGATACTGCTGATTGCTTACCTGACAGCTATCCCTTCTAACTCCCTTGCTTGGAGAACATGAATTTTGATGAAGTATCCAATCCTCAGGGAAGGTAGCCCTAGCTACTTTACAGTTGATTAGTCTTAGTCACAGAATCAGGAAACGATGGTTCACATGTCAAATCCAGTCCATTGCTATTTTTGTAAATAAGGAGGTGCTACAACCACATCATCCCTTTATATTTTCTAGGTATGTTTTTGTACCAGAATTGAGTACGGTAAGTAAGTCCTCAGTTAACAGCATCAGCAGATTGTTGGAAGCCACAACTGTAAGTGAAACAACATACTATATGCCATAAAAGCTTTACTCTAGTTTATATTAATTAGTTTATGGTCTAGTTGGTTTTGTTTTTGTTTGTTTGTTTTTGTTTTTTTTTGAGTTGGAGTCTCACTCTTATCCCCCAGACTGGAGTGCAGTGGCCGCTCCCGGCCACCGCAGCCTCGACCTGCTGGGCTCCGGCGATCCTTCCGCCTCAGCCTTCCAAGTAGCTGGAACTACAGGCACGCGCTACCACGCCCGGCTAATTTTTTGATTTATTGTGGAGATGAGGTCTCACTTGCCCAGGCGGGTCTCGAACCCGCGGGCTCAGGCAATCCACTCACCTCAGCCTCCCAAAGGCGCGGGATTACAGGCTGAGCCACCGAGCCCGGC
Organism: Tarsius wallacei; assembly: GCA_963574415.1. Lineage (NCBI taxonomy): Eukaryota > Metazoa > Chordata > Mammalia > Primates > Tarsiidae > Tarsius > Tarsius wallacei. The sequence goes on from CAUYQG010114100.1 coordinate 9,153, forward strand.
TGTAACAATGGAGTTTATGTTGAATGCCTATTTTTGTAGACTTTGTATGCTGTGGTGTTGCATCATGCTGTATAAATTTGTCTTCTGCAAGGCCTGGAGTTTCAGTAGCAGAGGTTAGTTATTGGTATCGCTTACCTACATGACTAACCCCAGTAAAGACCCTGGACGCCAAGTGGTTGACAACACTTCACATGTGTTGTTACACATCATTGCTGGGAGAATTAAGTGCCGTCCATGCAACTCCAGTGTAAGAGGTCAACTAGAGGCTTGTGCCATTTCTCCTGAGCTTCATGCTAGACCCCTTTTTCCCTTTGATGATTTTAATCTGTATACTTTCACTACAGTAAACTATACCCATGAGAATAATAGCTTTTCTCAGCTCCATGAATCCTTCTAGCAAATCATTGGACCTGAGAGTAGCCTTGAGGATTTCAAACACAGCACTATTTGGAGACATAAATGTTGAGAAAGACAGAATTTGTGTGTGCCTGTCACTTCCCTCAGAGCTAAGAGCAGATTCAAATATCAGGTTCTTATTAAGGACTTTATAATCCTTAACAAGATACATCAATGGGGAGAGGAAAAGAAAAGCAATGCTAAAAAAATGCTAGAAGAAAATACTAAGCTATTGCATAATCAAGTACATACATTTACAGTCATACTTAGCATTGCTATAGAATTTCAAGGAAAACTGAGAATAGAGAAGTCAAGTAATTTTTCTTTTACCATTAGTGCCCTTGAAAAAATACAATCTTGCCAAGGGCATTTGCTCAGAAGTAGATTAATGTTCACATGTTTGGAAAATAAATTGGTTACTGACATGCTTTTATGATTTTTTTTTTAACAGTCAGAAAAGTTGCCAATTTCATAGAACTAAGAGGTTTAAGAATCATTGAAAAATCAAACCATTCCTACTAATCAGTTTCTTTCCTTTGTTTAAAGTTTCTTTCACTTTGTTTAAAGAAGGAAAATGTGTCACACAAACATGCATTTATTTTCCTCTTCACAAAGCAGTGCACTTCAGCGAGGAGTGATACTCATTCTAGCTTTGTAAAGTTTACATTTTAGAATCAAGTTTGACAACCTATTTTACAGTGATCTTTAAAAATAAATATGTGTAACATCAGAAAGGAAGGAAGCTGAAGGAGTGAAGGATGTGCCATTCCAAACTATGCCAGATTGGTATGTCAATTATTTCAAGTTGAAAACATTGGAGAAAATGCCATTTCAAAAAGGGCTAGCTGGGGCCTGTTTCTTTCTGCACTCAGTAATTAGTAAAGTTTCCTCTGAGAAGGGTACTTTTCCCATACCAAGGTGTGAAAATAGCCCTTATCACCAGAAACTGGGACTGGGGGTTGCAAAGAATCTGAATAAATATAGTGACCTAGGTAACCCTTATCTTCCACTAATTTTACACACACCCCATACATCTCCTAGTGACTCACCCAGATGTTTATTGCCCTTTGCCAGATTTCTTTTGTCCTCTAATTTCTTCTCAAATATATTACTCTTTGTCTAAAAAGCATAAAAGCATCTTGCTTTGGCCACTTTTTGGACTTCACTGTCTTGTGCAAATCCCCAAGTATGTGTAAAACTAATAAAATTAGTATACATTGCTACTGCTATTATTCTGCCTAGTGTCAATTTGGTTTCCAGATCCAGCCAAAGAGCCCACATAAGAGTTAAAGGTGATCTCTGACTCCCCTGCACAGCAAATGGATGAGCTAACTATCTTAAAGACAATTTTGAAAAGAAAAAAAATAGTTTTATTTCCGGAAAAAAGTACGTTAGTCTAAGAAAAATTACAGAATTCAAACACTGTCCCTTTTATTTTTACCCCAAGGCTGTATTCACTATAAAAATAAACATTGCCCTAGGTTCACAAGCACTTTTAAAAAATAAATAGCAGACACAAAATTAGGGAGTAGACCTGCACAGAAATTAAGCATTTGCTCATTTCTGGTTTTGCTTGGTTTTCAGGGAGATCTTTCATAAAAGGGCAAAGGTAAAATAATAATAATAATAATAATAATAATAATAATAATGATGATGATGATAATGATGATGAAGAGAAAAATCTTTCCAGTAATGTACATATTCAAGGATACACTGGAAAGGAACAATAATATGAATAAGATCTGGGGAGATCTGATGAAAGTGACTCCACTCATGAACTGGGTTGAAATGCATATTTTCAAACAGATTGTCTCCACAAACCAAGATAACAGCTGGAATCAGGAAAGGACTGCACTGATACAGGGTTAGAGTATGACGTGCAGTGGGGAAGTGAGGGAGACACTGGAAGGCGGCCACGGCACACAGACCATAGGATGGGTGGCAGCCTCATCAGATCCACAGGAGAGGATGGCTTGTGACCAAGGTGACTTTCTGAAAACTGAACTGAGTTCACTTAATTGCTTCTTAGTATTTTGAAGATTAGAAAAAAAAAAAGCCAGAATTGTATTTACTTCAAATAAGTCATGTGTTGCTTTCTCATTTATTCCTCAAGGTGTTATATTCTCTTGAGGCAAGCAAGAGAAATCCCTTAAGTTTAGTGGTGAGAGACCTACAGCACCATGGTTACCTCCAGGGTTCCTTTTTTTTCTGGAAAAATATCCAAATCATTACAAACTTGAAAATCTTGTATTGAGTCTAAGGACAAAAAAAAAAATGAAATATGAATTTTTTACTTAACGTTTTCTCTGTCTCCAGCTGTAAGTTGTATGTTTTCAAGTACACTTTGGAAATGGTGTTACTGTATACTATGACTGACTTGGCATTGAGTTGAGGTGTAACATTTGGGAGGGAAATAATGTTAAATGTAAGAACGAATGCTTTGTATTATCTCTACCTTTTATTTAGGTCTTTTCATTATTAATAATGTTTAATATGGTATATTCAAAGTGAGGTCTAAGTGTTCTTCAAATGCTTGTAGAAATCAAGAACTGTATTGACTGTAGCCTTATAGAGGTCTAGAACTTGGTAATGATTTTACTGCTTTCCCTCTGTACTAAGACACCAGTTTCTTCATACCCCTCTCATAGTCTTTCTGAACTTTCTGCTTGGTAATGTAGCCATGTGTGAAAATGGCTTCTCTGTTCTATAGTATTTAAGAGTTTTTGATGAAAGAATTAACTTGTGTTTATGTCTAGCACAGTGCCTTTCATGTGGTGAATAACATCAATGAGGTCACAAGTGAATTAAAAGATATATACACTAACTTTGATATATCTCAACAAGTTAGTAATTTTTATATTTACTGAGACAAATAAAGCCATTGATATTTACATGCTTGGAAGAGTTTAATTCTGGTGACTTTTTAAAATGGAAATTTTGTAAGTGCCAATAAATAGCATTTACATTATTTGTTGTGCTCTACAATTTCATCATGATAATAAAATATTGTTTGGATATAAAAAAGATCTGACTAAACTAGCCTGGGTGGTGTCCAAACCATCTGTTTAGGTCCCAAAAACACTTGTAGGGAATAAATATGTTATAATGAGCTTGTGACTTTTAGATTTGAAACCTAAAGTGCAGAACTCAATAACAGTCCTCAGATGGCAGCTCTCAGAGATATCTACCAAGGAAGAAAACAGGCAAGTTACCATTGCTAGTCAGATGTCTTTGCCAAGAAAACGGAAACATTGAAATGTAGGTCACAGATGGAATTCCATTATTTCATGGCTATCGTGTCCCAAGCACGAATCTGAAAGCCACACCTGATTGAGCTACTGCTCAGACCAAGCAACTATGTCCCTTTTTATGGGATTTAGCCCACCCTCAAGCATGGCTCTTTTTCCTCTCAAGCATGAGCAGGAAAGATTTTCTCACTCCCTACTTAGTCTAACATTATTTATATCTCCCACTGTAAGCCAGGCACTGTGCACATAGTTGGTAGTACAGCAACAAACCAGACAAACTTGATTATCCCCTTCATGAACAGTCTTTGGAATCAAATGTAGGTTTGAATCTAACACCTTCTACCTAAGAGCCAAGCAAATACATAGACTCTCTGAGAAATCAATAAAATATTTATATCCAGAAGGGATCATGCAATGAGAATAGCGGAATTTACATAATCTCTGCTAAAAAGATACTACTAGGATGTAGTTAAGAAAAGAAAAATGTGTGGTCAACAAGGAGGGAAAAATATGACAGAGTTCAAAGTCATGTGCATGATGAGAAGACATAATTACTCAATAAAACTAAATTCGCTTAGATACTCTGAACAATGAAGAAGGCCCTTCACCTACTCAAAGACAGGCAGAAATATGCTCTCTACTCTGTTAAAATGAATGCAAGAAAGGCTTAAACAGTTTTCAAATGCTTTTTTTGTAATAAAAATTAACCCCATTTCCACACTTGCCAGCTACATACTAATTTTTTTTAAAAAATCACTATTCAGATAAAATCTAAAAAAAGAAAAAGAAACAAACAATGCTATAAGATCAGATTGAAAACATGATTTTTCTTATGTATTCCAAGTTCTTTGCTCCCATCAAGATCTTCGAGAGCAAAGGCAATGCTGGCCCAGGTCACTCTTCTCATTGGCAAGAGTTAAGGGAGAGTTGTTTTATTCAGGCTACGGATGACCATAGTTACTAAACTGGTGTTTTCAGGCCAGCTGACATGCTCTTTGAAGTATTCCCTAGACAATAACCTAATTATTCACTGAGAGCCTACAATGAACAAGTGGAGTGGAAGTTGCAAGTCTGGGAATATTTGAGAGAGCAGGGTACTTATGGCTCTACCTTCGTGGAACTTTGAGTCAAAAGGGGCAAAGGGGATAAGCAAACAATTAATAAGATTCTATACTTGAAATATTTTACAGAAATGGGACAAGTGGTGTGAAAGCTAGAATGAGGAATGAAACAAGTTGATAGAGAGTGAACGTGGCCAGCCTTTTTAAAGATGTCACATTGGCAGAGATAGAAGTTTGAGAGTCACAGACAGGCAGAGGTGGTAGTGGTATCAATGAGGGTCATTTTCTGTAGAAAATGCAAGTACAAATTATTTTAGAGTTTGGTATATTTGAGGATATACAAAACACATTCAGTGTAAGAAGAGTGAGTGAGTATTAACAAGGTACTCCGGAATGACTTGCTCACAATGTTCAAGCTACTAAAGAAGAAACCAGGTAAGTTACAATTGCTAGTCAGACACAAGAAACAGAAGCATTGAAATGTAAGTCACAGATGGAATGCCATTATTTCATGGTTATCATGGTGCCCTAAGCGCAAATCTGAAAACCACACCTGATTGAGCTCTTGAAGACTTTATGTTAATTCTTGGCAACAAGAGTCTTGCAGACACATACGAATTGAAACTGTCCTAATCCACTTGCTGCCACAGAAGCATTAAAAAAAATAACAACAAACAAACCTCCAAAACTATAATTTCCTGACATAAAATTAAATGAAAGCACTACATACAAATGTGTAAATGTAGCATAATTAATATATTGCAAAGAAAAACTTCAGCATAGCTAAAAATTTTGGAAAAACAATGAGCTTATAGTGGCATTGTAGTGTTAGAGAACTGAGCAATTTTTGTAAACATTTCTGAAATGGTATTTCCCTTTTATTTCCTTTTGTATTTAAATATTTTCCTGATTCCCAAAGGCAACAAAATTTCATTACTTGAAATCATTGGTTTATGTCATCCTCATGTCTTATGCATAACGCACCTTTATTTATCTGTTTAGTTTATTTGAATAATTAAAATACACCTAATATTGTATTAACCAAAACAAAGCATGCGAATCTAACAAATAACCTATATTTAATTGTATGGCCCCATTCCATTCGTTTTCTTCATCACTCTAGATAATTATCTTCTTACGTCTCATGTTGATTTTTTTCTTCTAATTGTCCCCTCCCTCCCTCCCTCCTTCCTTTCCTTCTACCTTCCCTCCCTCCTTCTCCCTTCTTTTTTGTGTAATGTTATTGCATCTCTAAGTACTGCTACAATGAATGTTTTTTTAAAGAAATCATAGCTGTTTTTAACTTTATATAAAGGGTGTCATGATTGATGTAATATTTTAAAACTCCTTTTTATTGCGCTGAATAATATTTTGCTTAGGTGATCCATAATGACTGACTATATTTCACAGTGTGAATATACCAGAATTTATTCATGCTCTGCATTTCTATTTCATGGGTTCTATCCAGGTTTTTGCTATTGTGAATTGTACCTAAATGAATATTCTTGCATGTGTCTTCTGTCACATACAAAGTTTTTATTGAATATGTGTCTGGAACTATGATTGCTGAAATTTAGGTAAACAAATGTTTTACTTTACATGAAAATGTCAAACTGTTTTCCAAAATGGTTGCTCCAATTTACGTGCAATTTGAAGGAGATTCTGTGAATCTCATAATCACTCTACTACTTGATATCTTTGAAATTTTTTTCCTAAATAAATAGGCATAGAAGGTGATTACATTTTGATTTTGATTTGCATTTCTCTAGTCATTATGATATCAAACAAACTTATTTTTTCTTATAAAATAGTTATCTTATTTTTGCCTGTTTTTCTCCTTTTTTTTTTTTTTTTTGAGTTGGAGTCTCACTCTGTCGCCCAGACGGGAGTGCCGTTGCCGCGCCTGGCCACCGCCGCCGGGACCTGCTGGGCTCCGGCGATCCTTCCGCCTCAGCCTTCCAAGTAGCTGGAACTACAGGCGCGCGCTACCACGCCCGGCTAATTTTTGATTTATTGTAGGGATGTGGTCTCACCAAGTTGCCCAGGCGGGTCTCTAACCCGCGGTCTCAGGCAATCCACTCACCTCAGCCTCCCAGGGTGCGGGATTACAGGCTGAGCCACCGAGCCTGGCTTATTTGTATTCGTATTCTTTAGCAATCGATGGCTGAAATATACTGTGAGGTTAATACATGTATAGGGTGGGAAGTAAAAAATGAGAAGTAGCTGCTTTCTAGAAAGCTGCAACTGACTGAAACAAAATGATATTCTACAATTATTAAGACACTGAATTTTCAACACACTGTCTAAAATCATAGAGCAATGCATTTTGTTATCTTGAAATTTAAACTATTATGAATGAGGTCTTGGATCAGATGCAGACCAATGCCTCCCAGTATATTCTGAATTCCACCAAATAGCCAAACAATATGTATATTGGTCCATTTTGTGTTGTTATGAAGAAATACCCAAGACTGATAATTTATTAAAAAGGAAAAAAAAAAGTTTTATTTGGCCCACAGTTCTGCATGGCACTGGCATCTGCTTGGCTTCTGGTGAGGCCTCAGGAGACTTTTACTCATGGCAGAGGCTAGGAGAGCCAGCATGTCACATGGTGAGAGAAGAAGCAAGATAGAAGGAGGTACCAGGTTCTTTTAAAAAATTTTTTAAATTTTTTTTTAATTAAAAAAAATGTGGGACACCGGGCTTGGTGACTCAGCCTGTAATCCCATGCTTTGGGAGGCTGAGGTGAGTGGATTGCCTGAGCCCGCGGGTTCAAGACCCACCTGGGCAACTTGGTGAGACCTCATCTCTACAATAAATGAATAAATAAATCAGCCAGGCGTGGTAGCGTGCGCCTGTAGTTCCGGCTACTTGGAAGGCTGAGGCGGAAGGATCACCAGAGCCCAGCAGGTCGTGGCTGTGGTGGCTGGGAGCGGCCACTGCACTCCAGTCTGGGCGACTGAGTGAGACTCCAACTCAAAAAAACAAAAACAAGACTTTTTGTTTTCTTGTGATAGTCTAATTAAACGAATTTTTAAGTGCAACAGAAAATATGTAGGTTGGCCGGGCTCAGTGGTTCAGCCTGTAATCCCAGCACTTTGGGAGGCCGAGGCGAGTGGATTGCCTGAGCCCGCGGGGCAACTTGGC